>JASANE010021474.1:0-54583 GCA_030248225.1 Trileptium ribeirensis
TTGTTAAAAGTATTGGTCCAGGATACCAAAAATACAAATTAGCCAAAAACATTTTTGCAATAACCTGGCTGTCGTAATCATTCCAGTTCACCAATACTATAATAATCAAAAAAGTAGCATTTTTCAATACAGAAGTAAAAAGGTGCACTTTCGACCGTCACAGGGGTTTCTTTCTTTTTGCCCGTTTAGGCCATGTTTTCGTCTTGTTGACTGTCGCCTGATGAGCGAGTGACCAATGAGGGAGCCGGTGAGTGAACGCACGACAAAACCGCGGTCAAATCTTAGGCAAATACTGTACGTTCTTGTGACACTGCTACGGTGACACCACTGCGTCATATCTGTAGGTGATTTGAAATTGAAAAATCTGGATTTAATTTCCACAAATACTAAGAAAAGCTAATCACGTAGAATTATTAAGGTGCAGTCTACGCGAATTGTGCAGAATTCGCTTTAAATGGAAAGCTAATGACTTTGAGCATCGTTTGTCAGAAGAATATTAATCAGCTCAGACAAACATTATGTAACTTTAATTCGAACTAATTAGATTCAGTGGATTCATAAAGCCCAAAAACGGAACTCTAGTGTTAAACACTAGTTAATTATAAGTAACCTAATGGCTATGATTGAAGACTGGAATAGTAGCGGCCCGTTGCCTTGATGGACATTGAATAGACTACTAAAACTAATAAATATTCGGTGAGTTTGTAAAAGGAAATTTAGCTTCTGTATGATTTGTTCACACGTGAGTGCCAAGGTATGCTTACGAGCCGGACTACTAGTGACATTTGACATTATCCGTTATTGGTTTTAGCTTGACATGCATAACTCAGCTTTGGCTGTTCGGATCGGATTGATGCTCGTGATAACTAATTTGAAAGTCTTGAAATCTATGTTTGTCGCGAGGGCCGGTTTCAACGTCGTCACTCCGAAAAAGCGGACCAAAGGGTCATCTTCTATGATAGCTTGACAACTGGTGTAGCAGTTCAAATTTCAAATCAAAATGTTTCTATGAAGCATTGGGGCTATAGATATGATCGTATAGGGTCTTTGGAAAATGAGCCTCCACAAGTTTATATATAATGCTTTGCTCCGCATGTTTATATAATGTTTCTAGAAAGCATTGGGGCTATAGATCCTATAGGGTCTTTGTATAATAAGCCTGCACAAATTTATATATAATGCTTTGTTACGCAGCAATAGTTTAAGCTGCGTTATCCGTTTCAAATTATAGAGCAATTCGTTCTAAATATAAATGCTGTGTTGCCATCATTATTTACACTACAGGATTGGTGAAAATCGGTTTTGATGAACCCTACGAGATCCAAAGTGCACGAAAATGGCAACTATATCTCTGCAACCAACCGATTTGATTTTGCAGAGCAATTTACCCTCTATGTGCTTGTACATAGTGAATTCTTAAACGCGAAATACGAGGGTATAACACCTTAACGATTTAAGCCTGGTGTCTAATATTCTGCTCATTATTAAGTACTTTCACGGACAGAAATAAGTGCACAAAAACAAACGCACCAACGTTCGTTTATAAATGAACGTTATATCGTTTGCGTTTACGTACGTTCATAAACGAATGCAATAAGTTTGTTCGAAAGTACAGCCAATGGTGTTTACATTTACATTTGTTTTGAAGGAATTTCTAATGTTCGTTTGCGTTTACGGTCGTTCGCGCTTCGCGCTTTTTTTTATTTTGGCCCGTGGTTGTAGACGCTCAATATATCTGTGTTCGTCTCGATAAATTACATATTCAGCATCCAGAATTCACTAACTTGGCGATAAGACAAGCTACTTGTATTAACAGTATTATTGTACTTGTAATAATTTATGTTTGTGAAATGCTAATTAGCCCTTACAAGTATACAATGCACTTTGTTGTCATAAGATGTTTATTACGAATGTTTTTATAAAATGCCAATCAATGCAGTTGCGTTTTATACTACTAATCCTATAGCATTGCAAGTACATTATTGGTTGCTTTTATAATAAACATCTCATCCTGTCCTATCACTTTTTGTATAACGATACGTAATGCTTTTATAGAAAACCTGTAAAATGTGGTCAAGAAATTCGCTTTCAACATATCGTCACCGGTTGCAATCTACATAGCCATCTCTTTCAGTCGCCGCTATCGAATAACCAAGAAGTCAGCTGTTTCGGTGCAGCAGGCGAAGGTGATACAGGTGGGTTCTAATGACTACAGATTAGGGAACGACCGAATATTCGGTATTCTTCCGAATAGTAGGTATTCGGTATTCGGACGAATAGTTGGCAATATTCGGCCGAATACTGAATAGTTGACTGGCCGCTGTTAGTTGAAAAATAGAGTCAAAATCTGCCCACTAGATATCCTAATTTTACGGCCGGAGTCCTGATAATGATGCTGCAAACCGCTAAATACGTCCAACGTGTTGCCCGAATACCGAATAGTTGACTGGCCGCTGTTAGTTGAAAAATAGAGTCAAAATCTGCCCACTAGATATCCTAATTTTACGGCCGGAGTCCTGATAATGATGCTGCAAACCGCTAAATACGTCCAACGTGTTGCCCGAATACCGAATAGTTGACTGGCCGCTGTTAGTTGAAAAATAGAGTCAAAATCTGCCCACTAGATATCCTAATTTTACGGCCGGAGTCCTGATAATGATGCTGCAAACCGCTAAGTACGTCCAACGTGTTGCAAATTTGGCAAGACAAGATGCGTTTGAGACTCATCAATTCAGCTCGATCGAATGTTCTGATCAACACAGTTATGTTCTTCATCAGCCGTGCACTATCTCGCTGCCATGATAGTTGCGAAATTAACACTTTGGGGTCTAAATGCAGCAGGATTTGTTCGTTTTCTTTGACACATCGTGAATGTTTCAGAAGTGAATCGCAAATGGTGACACTCTTCATAATTCCGGCAATCAATTAAAAAATCAATAAAAAACAAAATTATAACTTCAACCTAACAAACGAGAGCACAAAGCAAAAAATTCATCGAACAAAAACTATCGCTGACTCAGCAACACAACACAAAACGACTTGTTGCATGGTGCACGTACATACAGTGGTGGATTTATAGAGTTATAGATTTATAGATTTCTCATCATACATAGGTTTTGCGAACAACTATTCGGCATTCGGTATTCGGCCGAATAGTAGTTGCCGAATATTCGGTATTCGGTGAAATTAGGTATTCGGTCGTTCCCTACTACAGATGTTGTTCGTGCAGCGTGATAAAGCTAGGCATGTAATAAAAATTGCGCTATTAAATTTGGATCTGAGGCAATATACATTAATTTGTGAGCTGTCCACGTTATACAGATTCATGTCATGTTACATTTTAGTTAACCAAATTGGTGGATTTAAAGCTTGTTGGCCAAATCACTGTTTCGAATCGTGAATTTCAGTCTGTGCTAAATACACGTGCTCTGTTGCTACTCAACATTGAATATCTTCGTTCTAGTGATCTAATCTTTGGTGAGTCCTGAGTTCTACTGAAATGACTCATTTAGATACGAATTTACATGGAATTTTGACTCAAGCCTGTATTCAAAACAAGTAAGGTGTGTTCATATTGGCAGTATGGGTCGACCTGATGTAAAATATAATGTTTGCGTATTATTGATCTACAGTACTCGCCACAATTGACCGCTGCTCGCTCGTTGCTCGCTCGCGACTCGCTCGTTGCTCGCTCGCGACTCGCTCGTTGCTCGCTCGCTCGTAAGGCAGCAGTCAATTGTGGCGAGTACTGTAACTATGGTATTGAGACGCTTTTTCATTATACCGCCGGGGCCACATAGAACGGCACCGCTTGAAATCAGCATGTAATTTTATTTCAGGTGATCACTGGATTGTGCAATGTGATACCGATTACTGGGAGCGCGGGGAAAGTGTTCGCTTTAAGCACAAAGATACTGGAGCGTAAGATCATGTAGTTTTTCTGATATATACATAGAAATGAAAGTTGAATTATGTTGTTGCACTTCAGGGACTTATTTTGGGTTGAGGTGAAAGCATAAATACGTTAAAAAAGTCCAAAGTTTTTTAAAAACACAGGTTTTAGTCGAACATGTTTAGAAATTATGCGTATTTCTGAAGTCTAGAGATCCTGAATTTTTGCAATATTCTATAAGCCGTACTGTTGATTTTCATGTCTGGAAACCTAGTCAAATTTGACATCGGTGGTAAAATTACTGTATAGAATTTTTGGGGCTTTATCCAAATATATACCATGAGATTTACACACGCCGCTTATGTTCGTGTTTGTGAACATATTTTTGTCCGTGACATCATATAATTAGCTCTGCTAATGATTGTGAAGCTTTGTAAATGTTAAGTGTATCGCGTTTTCGCCTAGTACAGCCGGGTTTTGTGTGCATCATTCGTTGTGTCCAACAGTATTATTGACACAAGCAAATAGCTGTTTAGTATAAAATACATTGGAATGTATTTTTCATTATTGTTAGAATTCTTCAACCTAATATTCGCCACTTTTGATAAAAATGTTGCCGTGATTATAGTGTAGAAATATTTGTTACTGGCTAATACCAGTGAAAAGCAGTTGCTTCCAAACTGTTTATGTTCGAAAATTTCTCCGGTTACAGCTAATGATACGGCAGAGCTTGAAAACAATATAGTACAGTTTGTAAAAGTATGCACTGTTCTGCCTGTAATACTAATATAGTACACAATTTCGTGATAATAATTGACAATAATTTTTGTTGGTCCTTCTAAATGTATGTACTAATCTTTAAATGTCTTTATATCTTGTAACAGCAATGGTGATATTTTAGGTTTCTCGGTGTATCGGGTCATAAATATGGAAGGCCAATACAGGGACAACGCGAAGTCTGTGCATTCCCGTCACCAATTGGTGGAACCGACTGGCGTAGCGCCGAGGGTGTTTTCATTAAGCCTGTTGAAGGAAGCTCGCCTTAATCTCAACGTTATATGTGACATTATTTTAAATTTTAGTAATTCAGGTTTGTTTACAGTATGCTACAAATTTTTTAGGTAATATTGTAACGGCTGATATTATACACTATATAAGTGTCTTAAATAAGTAAAATAATTCTTAAAGCGCTCTTAAGTGAGCCGTTAATAATCGATAAAGCAACCAAAGGGTAATTAAAAATAACTTATTATAAAAAATTTTACAACAATTACAGATTAATTATAAATAATAGGAAAAAATAGCATTTTTTGCATATATTGACATTGGCAAAATTCACCCTAGCAAAGTTCTAGCTTTCTCTCGGCAAATACGAACTCATTTGACGTAAAAAATTGACAATTTAATGTTCTAGTCTGGAGCTAAAAATTCCATAAATTATGTTATAACGATTTTGACATCATTCAGAGACGTCTTCGCAGGATTTGTGGCACGATATATTTGCAATTTCAGCGCTTTTCGGTTACCCTTGATTCAATGTCCTTTGACAAAATGCGGTATCGACTGGCTTCGAACCAGGGGCTCTTGTTCATGATTCGTGCAAATAATTACAGCGAATGGAGATGACAGTATAACGTCAGAATAATTTCGACTTTAACAAAATTACAGTTTCGTAGATGTATTAGTAGTAATTTCACATATTTTTGCATGATTTATGATCATAATTACACCGAATACATGGACCATACCATTGAAAGCCTTAGTGTTCTAGTACTGCAGATTACAAAGCGATATCCTATGCTAACAGTCTTCCAAAACATGGATCAAGATAAAGCCTAATTAGGGCGAACCTGAGAGTATGTGTGCTGTATTTTACCGAATTTGCTGATGAGAATGGATTGTGTGAAACAATTGCTAAATTCCCTTAAACCATACGATTTGCATGTTTTAGTGTATAATGAATGATGAGATTACCGGAACAATGTTAATCATTTTCTTTTAATTTCGAACGTTCGAGGCAAAAACGAATAGTTTTCTTCTTCAAATCATGTTAAAACTGAAAAATATCCAAAGCAGTGATTTTTAAGAAATA
Source organism: Trileptium ribeirensis (assembly GCA_030248225.1). Taxonomy (NCBI): domain Eukaryota; kingdom Metazoa; phylum Nematoda; class Enoplea; order Enoplida; family Thoracostomopsidae; genus Trileptium; species Trileptium ribeirensis. Next base: position 5,985 of record JASANE010021474.1, read on the forward strand.
TATTGTAAAAAGAAAAATTCTAGCAATAATTTTTGTAAGTCCCAAAGGGAAGTGTTCAGTTATTAACATGACAAATGTATTTACAGTATATCTGATTTTTTATGTTTTTCATTTAGATATAAATCAAATTTTTTTTAAATGAGAGAAGCGTATTTTTCTATTCCTAATTTTCTTTGAAACGAAATGCATTAAAAATCTACAAACGAATGAGATAGACCATTTGAATTGCTAAACACACTGCCTTTCCAGCCTTATACCCTTTATAAAAATGCAGTGCTCGCCAGCCTTTGATTACGACATTGTTTCGATGTTTGCTCCGCGTTCGTTCGATATTCATTCAAAGATTCAAATTTTGTGCGAAATCGTAAACACCCTGTTTTAAAATTTGTTGGAGGGCTGCCGTTCGACGTTTGATAGAGATTTTTTAGCAGCTATATTTTTGTTCGATTTCGGTTGGAAATTCAACAGTCATTTATGGCGAGCACTTTTTGTACAACACAAATTTTTTCGCTGTGTTGTGGGTTTGTTGATGTTTTTATGGTATTTATTTACTTTTTGTACTGTCTTACCTTTTCGGTTACAATAGCTATCAATACATTTCGTAAAGCTTTAGGTATCGATTTATGTTTTATGCACGATTGTCTTCTTACAGTACCCGCCAGCAATAATCTCTTTTCGCTCAAAAGGCGACCATTATTTCTGGCGCATACTATAAATGTGAATATTTTGAACTATACCACAACACCACAGTTTTATTTGAGGTTAATAAGCTAAACATACGGTAGTAACCACAACTTGTCGTTATATGGTCGAGCGGGGAGCGAACGTAATTCCAAGGCAAAATTTTATTTTCCCGACGAATAAGTCGCGAAAGGATATGCACAAACAACAAGTAATCGTTTATCGTCGAACGAGTAGCGGTTAATTAATGACGCGAGAACTGCATTGGTGTTGACACTGAATTACAGTCTCGTTGCACTTATTTATGGTACAAGAATTACACTGCTAGACCGATGTGACCGGTATTTTTACAGCGAATGTTACTTTTCGTAGTATGCTCACAGTTATTTACATGTTTTCTCAACAATTACTTCTGGAATGTGGGATGGAGCGGTAAAGCTCTGTTTTCAGCCCGTAATAATCAGAACTCTAAATCGACGAACAAAATACAATGCAGTGCTGTAGTATGGCGGTTGCGAGAACTACAGTCCCGGCCACAAATAACGCAAAGTTCACGTCATAAAAAAAGTGTACACGCATTTGCGATTTTAACTCTAGGCAACGATAATGCAAATATCTACGCCGTGGCAAATTTATATAGTTGATGTGCGGCCTAATGTTATACGATAAATATATTTTATAATGAAAGAATTAAATTTCGACTTTGTAACATTATAAAACCATGGACCGAGGTAACCCTGAGGGGCCAAAAGGTAATGCATGCAATGCCATTCTCGATATACTAAACCTTAGCCTAAGCTTACTTCCTTATATGAGACATACACTAAGCCTAAGTCGGTGGCTGCTGCCCCCCAAACCTCCCGCTCTAATCAGTTCTTTTTTCTAACGAAATAACGTATTACTGCTCAGGGTTACCTGAACCCAACTATGCATTGTATAACTATTTTGCGTATATAAAACATTAGGACCGCTGGCTCTAGGACAAGGTTTTCATTGGATTTATCCAAAACCTATTTTTAGCGGACATGATAACCCAAAAGTGGAAAGACATCAGAAACATATACTTGCATGAGGTATAATAGATGGGAAATCATGTATTTCACTGATATCTGCACAATATTTTAAAACAAATCTAAGAACATCTTAAAATCAACTATAGTAGTAAAACGTTTTGTATTGGATCAAATGTTGACGTTATACATGTTTCTCGTTATACATTGCTGTGTCGGCGCAAAACTAAAGGATATATCAGTATATTCCCATAAACCCCAATATTTGGATATCGATTTTGACAAGACAAAAAATGTGTGTTTTCTTCGGCCTCCTCAGCGTGCGTTTTCTTTGGTCTCCCCAGGGGTCGTTTTATTCGGCCTTCCCAAAATGCGTTTCCTTCGGCCTCCCCAGGAGGGCGTTTTCTTCGCCTTCCCCAGGGGTCGTTTTCTTCGGCCTTCCCAGGGGGATTCGCCGGTGGCCGTGTGAGGTGACGGCCGGGCACATGCCAGGGGATAGACGCTAAGGCCGAGGGGGTCAGACGTTTCAGGGAGACAATTCCGACCTTTATGTGCATGTCTCATATAAGGAAGTAAGCTTAGGCTAAGGTTTAGTATATCGAGAATGGCATTTATGCATTACCTTTTGGCCCCTCAGGGTTACCTCGGTCCATGGTTTTATAATGTTACAAAGTCGAAATTTAATTCTTTCATTATAAAATATATTTATCGTATAACATTTGGCGCGCATCAACTATATAAATTTGCCACGGCGTAGATATTTGCATTATCGTTGCCTAGAGTTAAAATCGCAAATGCGTGTACACTTTTTTTATGACGTGAACTTTGCGTTATTTGTGGCCCGGGAGACTGTCTTTCTCGCAACCGCCATACTACAGCACTGCTATTGTATTTTGTTCGTCGATTTGTAAAGCTTCTGATTAGTACGGGCTGAAAACAGAGCTTTACCGCTTCATTGCACATTCCAGAAGTAATTGTTGAGAAAACATGTAAATAACTGTGAGCATACTTCGAAAAGTAACATTCGCTGTTAAAATACCGGTCACATCGGTCTAGCAGTGTAACTCTTGTACCATAAATAAGTCCAACGAGACTGTAATTCAGTGTCAACACCAATGAGTTCTCGCGTCATTAATTAACCGCTACTCGTTCTCACCATAAACGATTACTTGTTGTTTGTGCATATCCTTTCCCGGCTTATTCTGTTGGGAAAATAAAATTTTGTCTTGGAATTACGTTCGCTCCCCGCTCGACCATATAACGACAAGTTGTGGTTTTACTACCGTATGTTTAGCTTATTAACCTCAAATAAAACTGTGGTGTTGTGGTATAGTTCAAAATATTCACATTTGCAGTATGCGCCAGAAATAATGGTCGCCTTTTGAGCGAAAGAGATTATTGCTGGCGGGTACTGTAGAAGACAATCGTGCATAAAACATAAATCGATACCTAAAGCTTTACGAAATGTATTGATAGCTATTGTAACGGAAAAGGTAAAGACAGTACAAAAAGTAAATAAATACCATAAAAACATCAACAAACCCACAACACAGCGAAAAAATTTGTGTTGTACAAAAAGTGCTCGCCATAAATGACTGTTGAATTTCCAACCGAAATCAAACAAAAATATAGCTGCTAAAAAATCTCTATCAAACGTCGAACGGCAGCCCTCCAACAAATTTTAAAACAGGTGTATACGATTACAGCACAAAATCTAAATCTTTGAATGGAATGTGGACAAAACACAAGCAAACACTAGAAACAATGTCGTAATCAAAGGCTAGCAAGCACTGCATTTTTATCAAGGGTATCCACTGAAAAGCAGTGTGTCACAATTCAAATGGTCTATCTAACTCGTTTGGGTTAGATCTCTAATTCTTTTCGTTTCAAAGAAAATTAGGGATAAGAAAATACGCTTCTCTCATTTAAAAAAGAATTTGATTTATATCTAAATGAAAAAACATAAAAAATCAGATATACTGTAAATACATTTTGTCATGTTAATAACTGAACACTTCCCTTTGGGACTTACAAAAATTATTGCTAGAATTTTTCTTTTTACAATATATTTCTTAAAAATCACTGCTTTGGATATTTTTCAGTTTTAACATGATTTGAAGAACAAAACTGGTTCGATTTTTTCTAAAACATTAGAAATTTAAAGAAAATGATTAACATTGTTACAGTAGTCGTTTAGTTCATCTATTTCCTCGATTATAATAATCGTATGGTTTAACGGAATTTTGCGGATTGTTTCACACAATCCATCCTCATCAGCCAATTTCGGTCAAATACGGCGCCCGTTGTTTCCAAGTTAGCCTTCATTAGGCTTTATCTGGTCCCATGTTTTGGAAGACTGTTAGCATAGGATATCGCTTTGTAATCTGCAGTACTAGACACTAAGGCTTTCAATGGTGCCATGCTATCGGTGTAATTATGATCATAAAATCATGCAAAAATATGTGGAAAATACTACTAATACAGTCTTGAAAGTCGTGTTAAAGTCGAAATTATTCTGAGCGTTATCTGTCATCTCCATTCGCTGTAATTATTTGCACGAATCATGAACAAGAGCCCCTGGTTCGAAGCCATGGATTACACGCCATTTGTCAAAGGACATTGATGAAGGGTAACCGAAAAGCGCTGAAATTGCAAATATATCGTGCCAAAATGCTGAAAAGTCCTCTTCAATGATGTCAAAATCGTTATAACATAATTTATGGAATTTCCTCCAGACTAAGAACATTAAATTGTCATTTTTTACGTCAAATGAGTTAGTATTTGCCAAGAGAAAGCTAGAATTTTGCTAAGGGTAAATTTTGCCAATGTCAATATATGCAAAAAATGCTATTTTTTCCTGATTATTTATAATTAATCTATAATTGTTGTAAAATTTTTTATAATAAGTTATTTTTAATTACCCTTTGGTTGCTTTATCGATTATTAACGGCTCACTTAAGAGCGCTTTAAGAATTATTTTACTTATTTAGACACTTATATAGTGTATAATATCAGCCGTTACAATATTACCTGAAAAATTTGTAGCAAACCTGAATTACTAAAAAATTTAAAATAATGTCACATATAACGTTGAGATTAAGGCGAGCTTCCTTCAACAGGCTTAATGAAAACACCCTTGGTGTAGTGACGCCAGTCGGTTCCACCAATTGGTGACGGGAATGCACAGACTTCGCGTTGTCCCTGTATTGGCCTTCCATATTTATGACCCTATACACCGAGAAACCTAAAATATCACCATTGCTGTTACAAGATATAAAGACATTTAAAGATTAGTACATACATTTTAGCAGGACCAACAAAAATTATTGTCAATTATTATCACGAAATTGTGTACTATATTAGTATTACAGGCAGAACAGTGCATACTTTTACAAACTGTACTATATTGTTTTTCGGGCTTTGCCGTATCATTAGCTGTAACCGGAGAAATTTTCGAACATAAACAGTTTGGAAGCAACTGCTTTTCATGGTATTAGCCAGTAACAAATATTTCTACACTATAATCACGGTAAAATTTTCATCAAAAGTGGCGAATATTAGGTTGAAGAATTCTAACAATAATGAAAAATACATTCCAATGTATTTTATACTAAACAGCTATTTGCTTGTGTCAATAATACTGTTGGACACAACGAATGATGCACACAAAACCCGGCTGTACTAGGCGAAAACGCGATACAATGAACATTTACAAAGCTTCACAATCATTAGCAGTCCTAACTATATGATGTCACGGACTAAAATATGTTCACAAACACGAACATAAGCGGCGTGTGTAAATCTCATGGTATATATTTGGATAAAGCCCCAAAAATTCTATACAGTAATTTTACCACCGATGTCAAATTTGACTAGGTTTCCAGACATGAAAATCAACAGTACGGCTTATAGAATATTGCAAAAATTCAGGATCTCTAGACTTCAGAAATACGCATAATTTCTAAACATGTTCGACTAAAACCTGTGTTTTTAAAAAACTTTGGACTTTTTTAACGTATTTATGCTTTCACCTCAACCCAAAATAAGTCCCTGAAGTGCAACAACATAATTCAACTTTCATTTCTATGTATATATCAGAAAAACTACATGATCTTACGCTCCAGTATCTTTGTGCTTAAAGCGAACACTTTCCCCGCGCTCCCAGTAATCGGTATCACATTGCACAATCCAGTGATCACCTGAAATAAAATTACATGCTGATTTCAAGCGGTGCCGTTCTATGTGGCCCCGGCGGTATAATGAAAAAGCGCTTCAATACCATACTAATACTACTCGCCAACAATCGACCGCCGCCTTACGTGCGCGCGAGCACCGCGCGAGTTGCGCGCGAGCACCGCGCGAGTCGCTAGCGAGCAACGAGCGAGCAGCGGTCAATTGTGGCGAGTACTGTAGATCAATAATACGCAAACATTAGATATTTTACATCAGGTCGACCCATACTGCCAATATGAACACACCTTACTTGTTTTGAATACAGAAAGAAAATTCATATAAATCGTATCTAAATGAGTCGATTCCAGTAGAACTCAGGACTCACCAAAGATTAGATCACTAGAACGAAGATATTCAATGTTGAGTAGCAACAGAGCACGGTGCATCAAGCACAGACTGAAATTCACGATTCGAAACAGTGATTTGGCCAACAAGCTTTGAAATTTACCAATTTGGTTAACTAAAATGTAACATGACATGAATCTGTATAACGTGGAAAGCTCACAAATTAATGTATATTGCCTCAGATCCAAATTTAATAGCGCAATTTTTATTACATGCCTAGCTTTATCACGCTGCACGAACAACATCTGTAGTAGGAAACGACCGAATACCTAATTCCACCTAATACCGAATATTCGGCAACTACTATTCGGCCGAATACCGAATGCCGAATAGTTGTTCGTAAAAAACTATGTACGACGGAGAGAAATCTATAAATCTATAACTCTATAAATCCACCACTGTATGTACGTGCACCATGCAACAAGTCGTTTTGTGTTGTGTTGCTGAATCAGCGATAGTTTTTGTTCGATGAATTTTTTTGCTTTGTGCTCTCGTTTGTTAGTGTTTTGAAGTTATAATTTTGTTTTTTATTGATTTTTTAAATTTGATTGCCGTAATTATGAAGAGTGTCACCATTTGCGATTCACTTCTGAAACATTCACGATGTGTCAAAGAAAACGAACAAATCCTGCTGCATTTAGACCCCAAAGTGTTAATTTCGCAACTATCATGGCAGCGAGATAGTGCACGGCTGATGAAGAACATAACTGTGTTTATCAGAACATTCGATCGAGCTGAATTGATGAGTCTCACACGCATCTTGTCTTGCCAAATTTGCAACACGTTGGACGTACTTAGCGGTTTGCAGCATCATTATCAGGACTCCGGCCGTAAAATTAGGATATCTAGTGGGCAGATTTTTACTCTATTCTTCAACTAACAGCGGCCAGTCAACTATTCGGTATTCGGGCAACACGTTGGACGTATTTAGCGGTTTTGCAGCATCATTATCTTTAAGAACTCCTGCCGAAATAATAAGGATATCTAGCGGGCAGATTTTGACTCCTATTTTTCAACTAACAGCGGCCAGTCGACTATTCTGTAATTTTGGTCAACATGTTGGACGTATTTAGCGGTTTGCAGCATCATTATCAGGACTCCGGCCGTAAAATTAGGATATCTAGTGGGCAGATTTTTACTTCATTTTTCAACTAACAGCGGCCAGTCAACTATTCAGTATTCGGCCGAATATTGCCAACTATTCGTCCGAATACCGAATACCTACTATTCGGAAGAATACCGAATATTCGGTCGTTCCCTAACCCCTAGTCACTTAGATCCCACCTGTATCACCTTTGCCTGCTGCACCGAAACAGCTGACTTCTTGGTTATTCGATAGCGGCGACTGAAAGAGATGGCTATGTAGATCCCAACCGGTGACGATATGTTGAAAGCGAATTTTCTTGACCACATTTTACAGGTTTTCTATAAAAGCATTACGTATCGTTATACAAAAAAAGTGATAGGACAGGATGAGATGTTTATTAAAAAAGCAACCAATAATGAACTTGCAAAGAAATACTATAAGTAGTATAAAACGCAACTGCATTGATTGGCATTTTATAAAAACATTCGTAATAAACATCTTATGACAACAAAGTGCATTGTATACTTGTAAGGGCTAATTAGCATTTCACAAACATAAATTATTACAAGTACAATAATAAGAATGAAATTAATACAAGTAGATTGTCTTACTCGAAAAAGTTAGTGAATTCTGGATGCCGAATATGTAATTTATCGAGACGAACACAGATATATTGAGCGTCTACAACCACGGGCCAAAATAAAAAAAAGCGCGAAGCGCGAACGACCGTAAACGCAAACGAACATTAGAAAGTCCGTTTACAAACAAATGTAAATGTAAACACCATTGGCTGTACTTTCGAACAAACTTATTGCATTCGTTTATGAACGTACGTAAACGCAAACGATATAACGTTCATTTATAAACGAACGTTGGTGCGTTTGTTTTTGTGCACTTATTTCTGTCCGTGAAAGTACTTAATAATGAGCAGAATATTAGACACCAGGCTTAAATCGTTAAGGTGTTATACCCTCGTATTTCGCGTTTAAGAATTCACTATGTACAAGCACATAGAGGGTAAATTGCTCTGCAAAATCAAATCGGTTGGTTGCAGAGATATAGTTGCCATTTTCGTGCACTTTGGATCTCATGGGTTCATTCAAGAACCGATTTTCACCAATCCTGTAGTGTAAATAATGATGGCAACACAGCATTTATATTTAGAACGAATTGCTCTATAATTTGAAACGGATAACGCAGCTTAAACTATTGCTGCGTAACAAAGCATTATATATAAATTTGTGCAGGCTTATTATACAAAGACCCTATAGGATCTATAGCCCCAATGCTTTCTAGAAACATTATATAAACATGCGGAGCAAAGCATTATATATAAACTTGTGGAGGCTCATTTTCCAAAGACCCTATACGATCATATTATAGCCCCAATGCTTCATAGAAACATTTTGATTTGAAATTTGAACTGCTACACCAGTTGTCAAGATATAATAAAAGATGACCCTTCGGTCCGCTTTTTCGGAGTGACGACGTTGAAACCGGCCCTCGCGACAAACATAGATTTCAAGCTTTCAAATTAGTTATCACGAGCATCAATCCGATCCGAACAGCCAAAGCTGAGTTATGCATGTCAAGCTAAAACCAATAACGGATAATGTCAAATGTCACTAGTAGTCCGGCTAGTAAGGATCCCTTGTCACTCACATATTAACAAATCATACAGAAGCTAAATTTCCTTTACAAACTCACCGAATATTTAGTTTTTAAGTAGTAGATTCAATGTCCATCGAGGGCGACGGGCCACTACTATTCCAGTCTTCAAATAGAGCCATTAGGTTACTTATAATTAACTAGTGTTTAACACTAGAGTTCCGTTTTTGGGCTTTATGAATCCACTGAATCTAATTAGTTCGAATTAAAGTTACATAATGTTTGTCTGAGCTAATTAATGTATGTCTGACAAACGATGCTCAAATTCATTCACTTCCATTTAAAGCGAATTCTGCACAATTCGCATTGACTTCACCTTAATAATTCTGCATAATTAGCTTTTCTTAGTATTTGTGGAAATTAAATCCAGATTTTTCAATTTCAAATCACCTACAGATATGACGCAGTGGTGTCACCGTAGCAGTGTCACAAGAACATACAGTATTTGCCTAAGATTTGACCGCGGTTTGCTCGTAGTTCACTCGCGGCTCCCTCGTTGCTCACTCGCTCATCAGGCGACAGTCAACAAGACGAAAACATGGCCTAAACGGGCAAGGAAAAAGAAACCCCTGTGACGGTCGAAAGTGCACCTTTTTACTTCTGTATTGAAAAATGCTACTTTTTTGATTATTATAGTATTGGTGAACTGGAATGATTACGACAGCCAGGTTATTGCAAAAATGTTTTGAGATAATTTGTATTTTTGGTATCCTGGACCAATACTTTTAACAATATTGAAGTCGCTAAAATAACCGTGGACTAGCCTATACGAAAAACCTGTTGTGTACCTTTCACTGTTTGGATAAAATGTGGCAGATATCATCCGGAATAAATTCAGTCGCTAAAATCACCCTTAGACTAGGAAACCAGTCTTCCATTTCAAACCAAACACTCAGTCACTAAAATAAACACTGTTCTAGGTTAAGGAAACCCCTCAGTGCCTAATAAAATACATTGAGAATTTACTTTCCGTTTTAACATGGAAAAACATGATTTGGCGCTGATTATGTTAAGCCACTTTCCCACATCGCCAGTTGTATTCACTGTTTCAAAACAATTTTTTAATTTGAACCACGTTGCCGTGAAAAGCCAGAAAGACGGATCTATATTTTCAAGATTTTGAACATAGGACTATTTTGTAGAGCAAAAAATTCTGTATAAGCTGATCTTTTCCGATTGCTAAGTCATTACTGAACTTTTTGACAAATTCATGATTTTCTACCGCTCACTAAACTGAGAAATTGACGGTTCGTGTTTTGTTGTATATAAGCGCAAGCAAAAATGACGGAACAATACAGTGAAACATATCCGTCATTGTGACGTTGTCACGGAATTTGCTTCATAAAGGGAATTTCTAATATGGTGACAAAATACCCTAGATCCGTCATTCGGCCACTTTTCTATATGACCGTCATTTTGCCTTGCGCGCCACATTTATGCAGTTCATCCGTCGTTTTACAATTTGCCACTGTATTTTACAATTTGCCACTGTGTTACGATTCGGTTATTTTACCTAAGTGAGCTTTAGGAGATGATTGGTCATTTTACCATCACTGCTCGGGTTCGTCAAAAAACAGTTTTGTTAAATTTTCCGTCATTGTACACACGGCCAGTATTTTACTACAATCATTATCATATATCATATGTCTGTAAGTGGTTTCCGTCATTTTACCATAGCTATAGGCATACCATACCATTACATAGCTACTTTTCTTGTTCGATTTGTTCGTTTGTTCATAATTTTTTAATATTGCATATTTTCCCACGATACCTATGAAACGACAGAATTAGTCATTTTACAGTTGTTTTATAGTTTTATGTTTTTTATTTCTCAACTTTCTTGTGTCACATTACGTCACTTATAACTTTAATTCATAAGCCCCAAAAGCTGAAAAGCCCAACGATGGAATGAATTTTAGTTTTTAATAATTTTGATGAAGCAAACAACAATGTCTATTCGTAAATAACACAAAACTTGTAGAATAGAGCCGAATTAAACGTCGCAAGGCCCAACCCTTTCTTCAGTCGCCGGGAATTAAAGGTATTGTGCTATATTTGATAAATAATGTTAATTACAGGGTGTTCCTGGTTTCCATCTAGGTCATGGTTATAATCATGGGTCTTTTCAGTTATCTCCGAGTAGCTCGATTTTACGAAGTTTGCGGGTTTTAACGGTAAAAGAGGTACCAAACAACTAAGCTGGACGTGGCGATTCAGAGTATACCACATTTGGCCACATTACTGAAAAAATTTTTTTCGCTTTCTAAGAGGCGACCCTTACCCCTACCCCCGAAAATTTTTTGTTTACAAGTAAAAAATAATAAATATCGACGCGGTTTGCCCCGAAAAATCGATTGCTGCTATTTTACGCTTCAAAGTGGCCAATTTCGCAAAATCGAGCTGGGGTGGATAACTGAAACCACCCAAAATCTTTTTTGAATTGTTTTATGTTTGAGTGTATTAATGTTATTTGTGACGGTTTAGACGATTTAGTAAAAATCATATGTATTAGTGACCTGGGGCAAAGATGTATGGCCCGCGATGCTGAGCGACGCTGACGACAACCCTATGTCGGCGAAACCTGTGCGGGAGGACGATGAATTCGTCGAATTTTTTGGTGGAGGCAAAAACACACTTGCCTGGGTGCGAAAAAAGATGTGCGACCTATCTCGACGCTTCGCGTTGCGGATTTTCGTTGCTCCAAACGGCACCAGGTAGCGGATCACACGAATCTTTTCATCGACACAATTTTTTATGCCAGCCAGAACAGCCATCTAGCAATCATCAATATCCTCAACAACGTCCAATCCAAAGGAAAAGTTCCCCTGGCGCTTAGTTACAATATAGATGCGGTGGTGACATTGTGCTTTATCGGACAAGAAGTTACGGATGCTAGTTTCACGTGAGTTCGAACATTTTTGTGTCTATTCCATCAGTAAGTAATTAAGCTTTTGATTTCCTTCTTACTGGTAAACAAGCCAGAAAAGTCATAACGTTTTTAGCTATTTTTGATAATTTTGGAAATGCATCACTAAATATGCTCCCGTCGTTTTACCTCGCACACAGGTACTTTGGGGCACATACATTAGCTATTACTAACCAAATCAATGTCTGCTTCCGTCATTTTACGTCACCACAGCAAGGCTGTGAAACAGTAAAGTAAGTTAAATTTATTTTAAAATTTTTGAATAATGATCAATTTCATTTGGTTAAAATATAATAGTTGTAAATATTTGTATTTGCAAGTGAAGTTTGTAATATTTTTAGTCAGAAGGCATGTAATTAATTTTCTTAGATTCTAGTGTTTTGATGCGATGTTTTATCCCCAGTTGATTTTAAAATCTCTGTACAAATGCAGTCTTTTTACGGACATGTTCTTTTTCTGGCGCACTTATACAATGGTTGCGCGCGTTGGTTCCTTTTGGTTTATTTTAATTGTAGTCTTCCGATATTTAGAAATTAGTAATGAAGAGACATAAATTTGCGAAATTCCCTCAAGCGCTATTATGAAACAGTATTAACTGTTGCTATCTGTGGGTACAGCTTTGTAGGCCGCTTGGCGAAGCATGCTCAAATTTTGGACCCCTAATAACTGGGAAAAGACATTAACGATTGTTGACCAAAAACTCGTGGTTTTCACTATTTCACACTTTCAGTCCGCAATGTTACCTAGTACAGGCTTGGCAACATGGAACTGTCAGTTTTTCAACCACGTACGGATCAGAAAATGTGTATCTATAAATAGGTTATGCAAGCAATCAACAGCATTAAGAATATATAAAATACGCATCTTTTTCAGGAGGCAGGTTGAACAAGTTTCACGGAAAAATGTATGCGCCCGTTACCGATTGGTCCAGTCACTGCATAGCCCAATGACTGTCAAGATGTGAGTGCAGCATTACGTGGAATATTTGTGTATAAATTATTTGGCTTCTGACAACTACATAATATGAAATGCTAACTAACACTAGCAAACTGCAAGTATTTCAACACCATGTGCGTTGAAATTAGCCGTCAACCAAAACCGTGTCAACTCATTTCATTTTGCCTTGTGCACATCCAGAGTGAATTCCAGCATACCTTTGAAATCTAGGTTTTTAGTGTGTAATTTTACATTTCCTTTAACTTTTGACTGAGGAACCTAGTGAAAATTCTGACTAATTTAAGACTCCCTCCTGATCCCTCTATTCAAAATAAGTTCTCAAAATCTTCTGTGGGCGCCGTCATTTTCGTTACCTTATCGCCATGTTCCTTAGAGCAGCTCAAGGTGATTTCAAATGATATATTTTGATTCAGAAATTCCAACTCTAAGAAGTCTCTCATTCCTTTTATAAATGGCTCAAGTTCTAAACGTGCAAATATTGCAAGTAATGGTTCGACACTAATATATTTTTCCTATTCAGAAACATTCCAACTACTGCCCATCATCCGTCCACTACGCATGCGATAGCGGTGAACGATATGCCGCCACCTCCTGTTTCTACGACATCGTTCGTACCTCAACTTCCGTCCCCTTCGATTTCACCAGGTCTACCATCCATAATTCAACCCAACCCTACATCCGGAGCCGCTGTCACAATGCCAGCTTGGGTGGCAGATACAAAACATCCCTGTTCGGTAGCGCAATCACAACCTTTTAAGTACGTTAACGTTCATATATTTTGGTATAAAAACAGTGTTTATTGATAGTTTTTCGTACAAACGCCTGTTCGAATTCAATTAAAAAATGATTCAGTATGATTTTTTGCGTATTATTTACGATATTTACGTATTTATGTCGATATTTACGGTCTGTCCATAACAATTTATGCGTCTGCGGACCAGTAAAACATATAAATATATATATATAATGTATCCGTCATTTGGACTTGAGATTGTTTTGAACATCCTTTAGCAATACGTCAGTAGAACCGTCAATTTGGCTTTAACTGAGTCTTAAATAAAATACAGCAGACACGTTTACGTTACATATATACGAATGTACACATATACACTGTATGTAAGCGCACCATTTACTCGTAAAGCAAATACACGCTCTCGATGTTTTTAATAACTGTCACTAGCTTTGAATAACTAGTCTTATGCCAATATTTTTCAATTTATGCATTTCAATTATTATATATTACTGTTAACGAAAGACTTTTCTATATAGTAAAATATGGCATAGTACCCCTAATACTTGCACGGTGATTGGGTGAATGTTCTCAAAACATTCTAGCCATGTGAAATGTGACCCACATGCATTGCCATTTGTTGCAAGCGATAACCCTTTTCGGTAACTTCAGTTTGTAGGCAGATTTCAATACTTAAATATTTGAGACAATACGAGTTTAAATAAGTTTATGCCATTCACTTTTGCTATTTAACTTTATAGAGAATCGGCTTCTAATGGCAAAAACGCAGCCAGTTCAGTATCCGTACCGACGAGTGCAACTACCCTGATTTTTCCACAAACTACACGTTACGGCACTATTACGACATCGACAGCTGTCCTTCCATGGGCCGCGACATGTCAAAGTTCGGTGTCGCTATACGAGCCCATCTGTGTAACTGACCCGGTTTTCCCCTCGGTCGCCATTACACCCTTCACAACTGTCCCGACAGTCGCATGGGCCGCGACGTGTCAAAATCTGGTTACCGTGCGCACTTCAACGTGTGCAACGCCCACGATTTTCCCACAACTGATGCATCATGGTGCATTTACACAGCTTTGCCGCGTCCCGAACACAGCTGTCCTTCCATGGGCCACAATATGTCAAGGTTCGGGGTCAGTATACGTGCCAATATGTGCAACTGACCCCATTTTTCCGTCGGGCACCATTACTCCTTTCGCCACAATCTCGACAGCGGCATGTGCCCCGACATGTCAAATGCGGTGGCGGTGCACGCGCCGACCTGTGCAACAAACTCTATTTCCATGCAATCAGTGCGTCACTGCGCCTTTACACAGTTTGACCCTCTCCTGAACGCTGTTGCGTTAACACCGTCCAAAAAATGTCGTGGGTAAGTTGCGTTTAAGTAGCTCTGTCTATCTGTCTTGAACTTTTAATAAAATACATGCGCATATGTTTACATTGATTTTGGCAGCTTGGATTAACAACAAACTTATATATATAATCTTGGCTATATTCAATCTGGCTTGAACCCGTTTAGCAATACAGCAGACATGTTACATATGCATAAATTTACCCCGTACTTCCCATAAATTCCAAACGGCACTCCCAGTTAAGAGATTAAAACAAATAAAAACAAATCCAGTCAATTCAACCATCTTATATTGTAGAAAACTACTACGAGCAGTGATGTAAAGTCAAAAAAAACAAACAAACACGTATCACCAAAACAAGAGTTCACGTGCATTCACAGGGCCCTGTCCAACCAAATCCCCGGACTACCATTCAAATAATGTCCTTACGTCTACTTTACAACGGAATAATTTATCAATTATTGTTAAAATTATATATCATGTGTCTCATTTTGGCTTCACAAGATTATTTTCAAAAACAATTACCAATCTTTCAGCGTGTCGGTCAATCCTGCTTGAACTGGCGTGATAAAATACATGCAAATATATACTTTTTTGAAACTCGATTCTACATTTTTACTCCAGGAATGAAGAAACCTCAGCGTCCTGCACTTGGAACACTTCGGTATCAGCTGTAAAGTGTGCGCTTTTATCATTGGAAAGACTACCATCCGCATCCGTGATGCCTAGAACACCAACGCAAGAAGGCAGCACGCGAAAAATAAAGTTCTCCAAGGGAAAGTAAGCAACGCTCTTTGACCAATTTATAGTTTTCGAAACTTTGAAAAGATCACTTATACAATTTAGGGGCGCCTGATTTTATCACGTTATACAGACTGGATGTTTCTTCAACAGTATTTTTTCTGTGTTTCATTTTCACAGTTCTCAGAATTTACGCCATGCAAATAGTTCCGTCATTATACCTGAAAGATTCAGTTACGGCAAATCAACGTTTATCTTCTTTCCTTTATTTTACCGAAGATTCGACACCGGTATGATACTAAGCACGACCTAATTTACTTTTGTTTCGCTTCAAGATTTTGTTAAAAACGTATTTGATTACCCTTTTTTGGACCCCAAGCTCGGGAGTAGACACATCGATGCAACATCACGTATACAAGAGTATATTTATCTACATCAACCCGATAGTTTCAATGATTGATTGTATAATTACAGGGGTCTTGTTGGAAAGCCAAGTTCCACAGTCTACAAGACCAAGAAACGGGTGCTACTGACTAATTCATCCACTCCACCGGAAGCATTAACGCCAACAAATCACAAATCGGCAGCAACACAAATACCTGTTTCAAGAAAACGCAAGTGTGTGTAAGCACATCTTTGCTTTCTTTACAGCTGTGATTTTTGATGTGTCATGGTGTCCGTAGTCACAAAATCTTAAATTACGAATAACCTGGCAAGTTATTCACTTTATGACATTACAAAAAACATCGTTGAATACCCTGAGTTGTGATGAGTGTCATTGCGGATTTAAATAACGTTCAGCTTGCTTCCGTGCCACGGTTTTTTGCTGTCTGCCCTAATCAACAAATGGCGACAGACCCAAAATTTTTCGTCGCCAGTCAGATTTTTTCGTCGCCATGGCGGCGCCGGCGGGAATAAAACACTGCTTCCATCAAATGACATCAAGATTCTTGTAAAACAGAAAGTACGGTAAAATTAGTGTTCTTCCGTCAAACGACAACAAATTATATAATATATATATATATATATGAAATACATTTCTATAGACTGAATTTTGCCGTTAGAAACAAAACGCAAAGTTACATATAATTTGTTTGAGGCACAAACGTAGCGACACTCCACAGTCCGAAACACGCAACGAACAACAGCTGCCATCCTTCAGTTCCAATTTCGGCGACAGGCCTGTGATTGCCTGCACGGGCCGGCCGAAACCAGCACGGAAGAAATTGAAAACAGACTACAGTTTTTTCAACAAAATAACAACCGACTCTGATCCTGGAGACCATTACATTGCACGATACATTGCAAATTGACGGAAATGATATATATGATATTTGCTAAATGACGGAAATACTTTTTCCATTAAAACGCAATAATAGTTAGTGTATCGTTTGAGTACCTGACAAAAGGACTTCTTCCCTTTTTAGGTTTACAATCTAGCTTGACAATTGCTCAAGCCAGAACAAAAACTGGAAGCTATTCGGGGTTCTCGTGACTGCCGTTCATAGCAACTTCATTCAAGGTAAACAGGTAACGTTGAAGTATTTAGAATCTGGGCATACTTTCATGTCCGCTGACGCCCTGCATGGCAAGATCGAAGATTCCATGAAAAGGCAAAACTTTCAAGGAACCGCTGATGCGATGGGAAACATTGAAAACTTCGATGATTTCCAAACCTCGGTTTCAGAAGCCGTTCCGGGTGAGCAATAAACACATTATTTGTAAAAGGACAATTACATGAGCCACTGGTAAATATTACAAAATTTTTAAACTTATTTGCTAAACTGTATATTTTGGCTTGTAAATTTATATCCCGTCCCTCCGAAACCACATGCGTTTAGTTTATAAAATTGTTATATATAGAAGCATTTTGTTGGACGCAACTTAGGTATATTTGACCATACAAATATAGTAACATAATTAAGATTATATATCGGAGACCAGTTTCTGAAGTGGCTAATAATTGTAACAAGTTTTAGGTGAAATAATGACGGGAATCATGAATAATACAGTATGTCAAATTTGTTGCCAAATGTTTAACATGGTTTTTATTAACACACTCAGTTTTAGACTATATATATGCATTTTTCTTCTGAATCTTTGTATGATTTTATCACACAACGTATAGAATTGCTCACAACAAAACAAGCAATGCAAATAAATTTAAATGTTAAATCGCGAAGCGGGCCATGGATGGAACAGACATATTTTTCATAAAATAAAACCGGGTAGGTGGATGACGGAAAAATATCAAGTATATACTATATTTAGTTGGCCTAACAACATTGCATTAAAAAATTATAACGATTTTAAGGTGGTCACTGTTACTGAGGCTAAAGCGGACCATGATCATAATAAAAAAATTAATAGTTGACGGAAGAAAAAATAGTTCATAACATGCGTTTCGAATCTTTTGCCAAACAGCCAATATATAGGATTGTAATTTGTTAACCATTACGATTGGCACGTTATCCGTTTAGTTTAGAAAATTATTAAAACGTTTGTTATATGTTTTAGGTGTTCTTGCTACTGAGATGCAGTTGCGTGACTTTCGGGACTGGCAAGACCTCCGCACCGCCGAGTTCAAACGTGGGGCAAACCGACCGAAGCTGAAGGATATCACTGTGCTCGAAGTGTTACGCGGCCACGCTTCAGTTTTCTACAAAACCGGCTTCACGCAAGAAGATTTCAATGTAATGACTCCCTTCACAGGCGTGGAGTTGGTCATGCCCGAGAGATGCACGACAGCGCGTGGTATTGCGTCCGCTAGGAAACAACAGATAATTAACAAACTGACAGAACACATGCGGGTAGAAGCCAGATTATTCTGGCATGATTTGGATGAGATTCCTGCGGAAATATTCGACGCAGACTCGTTTGATGAATAGAGTAACGTGCTGGAAGCTTCGATCATTAAACTATTGCGTACAACTATCATTTATATCAACTAACCGTAAATAATGTCATAATACATAAAAATGAATGGATGGGTGGAATTGGAGTGGTAATGAGGTTATAGTCACGAGAATAAAAGCAACCACAACATGTATATACAATCATGATTGTTTTGTGTATTTTCTGTTTTGTTCCACTGTTATATTAATTCATAATTAATCCATACGGTTGATTTACCTTTTGTGGAGCTGGTTCTGATTAAGCACTTAGGTGTGGTGGTGTGGACGAACCGGCATATACAGTGTACGTTCAGGTTGCGAGTAGTCTTATGCATATAAATATTTACTTCACTTTTTACACAAACTGCACAACGTTCACTTGAAACTCTACGTTTCGATCTTAAAATTTCGTTTATTTTTCCCAGTTGGAAGTTAATTATCATCGCATCGTAAGCTACAGCACTGCCTAGAGCAGAAATAAGTTATGTAAAAACGTACGCATGAAACAAAATTAGTGGTTATATGATTTAAACTACTGACATAAAATAATCAAAACAAATATTGGTTTGAACAGCAGTGATAGCTTTAGCCCAATTATGGTAGTATGGTAAACTTCTATCAACAATAACATATTTCGCAGGTATTTGCAAAAATTTTTACTTTCATTTACTTACACCATAAGCAATTTATATTTATTATATGCTTCGTGTTTTTTGTCTTGTTATTTCAAGGTGCGACATCCATGCCATAATCATAATATCTCATAGATGGCACATTCTAAAAAATGTGTAAGTTACGGTAAGAAGCCGAACATTAAGCTAATGACGGAGATACTAGTATTATCGGTGTCTAATTTGAACTGCAGAGTGACGGACTACTAATTTTATGGTATTATAAAACGAAAATGACGGAAATTATTATTTTCATTCTACAACGCAAACGGAAAATATGTCTGGTGGCATATTCTTGAAAATGAGTAAGATATAGTAAGAAACCCAACATTAAACAAATGACGGAAATGCTAACACTACCAGTAGTATAGTTTGAACTGCGGACTGACGCACTATAAATTTACGGTATTATATGACACAAAATGACGGAAATAATTAACTTTAAAAATTCAACTCTACAACCGTTCATATTTAGTCAAATGTTGTTCTAAAGTCAGTCATTTAACTACGCATGGCATACCATAGCACTATGTGAGGTGTAATAAGTTATGATCAAGCTTAGTTAAATGTAAAGTGGTAATGCGTTGTAGTTAGTAGTTAAACATAAATCCTAAAAAGTAGTCGAAACGTACATTAATTAAAGCCATAAAAATGAAATTATCGTACCACGTGTAACAAGGTTGGTGTTTCATCATGTAACAAAAACTGAAATGTTTTCATAAAATGTCATTCGTAGTGAAAATAAACTGCATTCATTCGCTCCCAAAAACAAAATTTTGCTCAACAGATTTTTATCTATATTATACTCTGCTAAAAAAATCAGCGCCAAATCCCTATTTTTCCGTTTTTTTAATAGAAAATTAAACATTAGCATTAGTTTCCTTGTTATAACCTATACTAAGTATATTCTCAACGTAACAAGAATTTCATTAAGCACATGGGTTTCCTTAACCTATTGCTCCCACACTAGAAATGGCTGCACTTTTGGACCCCAAAGTAAAATTTTGACTAACTATGATTACGATATCGACAGCCAAAGTCACTGTTCCCTCCGATAACAACCATTTTTCACCTATCTTATCACTTTACGTGACATATAGAATATATAAATTTGCTTCAACAACAACAAAATGGCTCAAACAGACATTCTTGCAGCCCCCAAATCACAATAATCGACAATCTATTATTACTATATCGGCAGCCAAAGTCACTGTTCCCACCAATAACACCCACTTTTCACCTATATGTATCACTTTACGTGGCATGGGATACAGTAAAACTCCTACAAAATCAAAATGGGTCAAACTGACATTATAGGGCCCCAAAATCACATTTTAACTATCTATGGTCACTATATCGGTAGCCAAAGTCACTGTTCCCATAGAGAATAACAATTTTTAGCCTATCTGCACCATTTTATGTGACATAGGATACATGAATTTGCACGAACAACGACAAGGTGGCTCAAACTGTCACTTTTGGAATCCCAAAATCACAATTTAGACGATACGATAACTAAATAGTCAGCTGAAGTTACTATTCCCACTGAGAGCAGCCATTATTCACATATCTATATCACTAATACGTAACACAGGCAACATAAATATGGTTTCAAAACTTCACAATGGTTCAAACTGACACCATTAAAGCCTAAAATCACAATTTTGACGATCTATGATAACTATGTCGGCAGCCGAAATTACTATTCGCCCCAGTGTAACCATTTTTTCACATATCTATATCACGATACGTGATATAGAATACATAAATATGGTTACAAAAATGGCTCGAACTGACACTTTTAGGGCAAAATCGCAATTTTGACGTTTTATAACTAGGTTGGCAGCCAAAGTCGCTGATCCCACCGATACCAACCATTTTCACTTGCGTGCAGGATATGTAAATACGGCCTCAAAGCATCGAAATAAGTGCTTGCGTGAAGCAAAAAAAGGGAAAATAGCCAAAAATAAGTTTTTTCGTCATTTGTGGCACAATGTACGCACAGAAGGTATAAAAGCGCCACCAGTTGCAAAACTATCTCATTAAATTTAACGTACATACTCAAAGTAACAAAGCAAAAACGTATTGAATTAGATTCTTGATTTTTATCCTAGCAAAAAACATTCACATCAAAAATGAATGGTTTAGCGTGAAATTGTCCAAATGAAAATGATAATTTTGAATACCTATGATAACAATATCGTCCGGCAAAACAATGGACCCCTCCCGAAATAGTCTCTCTTCACCTGGCTGAACCATTCTTCCCCACATAGGAAGCAAAAATTTCGCCCCTACACAAAAAAGTAGTTTCTTGAATGTGGCTTAAAACTGAAAAAGCCTAAAATCAGGCATTTTCAGCAGCTTATGGCGCAATACACACACAAGTCAAAAAACGCCATCAGTTCAAATGCTATCTCCGTGAAACTTAACATACTTGCTGATTGAAACATGGCGAAAACGTATTGAATTAGATTTTTTGAACTTTGCCCTCAAGAAAAAATGACACACGTTCAACAGCAATTTACGCTAAAAATAACAAAAATGGCTTCATTCGCGGGACAAAATGTTCCAGCGGCTCATTTAGCGTACAGACTTAAATTTTTTTAAATAATCGTAACAAGTCTATCTATAACTTAGTCAACCTCATTTTTTGATAATACAGATATATCATCCGACAGAGCTGGAAAGCCTGTAAAAATGACAATTGGGCACACAAAAATTACCCCTGCTATTAAATTATCTTATGACAACTGTAACCAGCTAACCAATAGAACTAGCGCAATAAATTATTTTTCATATGACCGCAAAACGCGAGCTAGAAAATAGAATTAATGTGTTTTTGCTATCAGTAGTAGCAATTTAGTAAAAACCTGCAAACTGCAGAGCAATTGATGGTAAAAAAGACGATCTGGGGCGCGCATAGAGAAATGAGTACTAAAGCTATCAATAAAAAAATAAAGACCGCCGTCAAAAACTATACGGAATAGTGTGGCCCAAATTTTGGTTTTGGTTTTAGCATTTTTGCAAAGCCAAATACATGTTTTTAAAGCCGTTCCTGAGGCCATGTAACGTTCCTTTAATACCCATGTAAAGTCGATATATCGAAATAAAACAACTCTTCGTTTCATGACATGATGGTAAAAAGACGGAAAGATCATTAGCGATTTTGTTTAAAGGGTCCACCAGATTCGCAAAAAATTTTTTCGCATTTGTGATTAAATTTAGATACCAACGGAATCTTCTAGACGAGAACTATCGAGTGAACATAAATTCAGCCACGAATTTTCAACATTACGGCAATCCCACGAATTTTCAACAATACGGCAACCCTGAGCTAAGAACAATCTTTCAGAGACTCGGAGACAAAAATACTATACTGTGACTTCTGTTCTCTCACAAACTGTTATAGGCAGCCGGGGTGTGGGTTTTCTTCGAGAACCCACGATAATTGCGACGAGTATTGTAATCCTGACTAGGGTGTTTAATCGGACGCGTGGTTGTGTATCAAAGTAAACTCAATCTGATTCTGTATACGGGTATACTAAAATTAAATCAAGGCATGTGTGACATACGGACTACACTAATTCCTGCTATTGTAGTATTTATAGAAATCAAATTTAATGCACAAGAGCAAAAGATTACAATCAATAAAAATAAAAACCAGTTACGTTTTCCTATTATAGTCTACTTTACACAATACCTATCATCAAATTAATTTTATAACAACTTATTTGTTATTACTAATAGTTTCTGGATGCTACCAAAATTTAAATTCGTCAGATACATATTTAGTTAACGACTACACTAGCTAAAACACGCTAACAGTAATTTACCATTACATCTTACCCACGGGAGCATGGATTTCCCATAGGACCTTTAATCGACCAATGGCTATTATTGTCGTCCATATCACTTACCGCCGTTACAGACTGAAAATCTGATAAAAAGGCCATTAGACACTACATTACCATTACATCTTACCCACGAGAGCATGGATTTCCCATAGGACCTTTAATCGACCAATGGCTATTATTGTCGTCCATATCACTTACCGCCGTTACAGACTGAAAATCTGATAAAAAGGCCATTAGACACTACACCAATGCAACAGCATGTTAAATATGACACTCTAACGAAGTAATAACTAATTCTATGTCTTTCCATGCATGCCGAGGCCTCAGCGGGGTAACCTGGTCATCTGGGAAGGGTCGGCCTTCGGCCTCCCACACGGAATCAGCCGACCAAAGGGTTTGTGGAAGGAGGTGGGGCTGGAAGAGCCAGACCTTCGGCACTCCTATAATATGTCCGGCGCCTGCAGCACCTCTATGAGGGCTATCTGGGCTATGTGGGCGGGGGGTTCGGGAAAGCGGACAGGGGGTCGGCGCTTGGCGCCGTGGAGGGGCCCATGCTTTAAGAGGGATAATCCCACCTTTCTTCATAATGAGAGTATGTACGTAATGTACTAATTATTGTATATTTACTGTGAAACAGCTATCTATATGTCATTTCCCTGTTTTTCAGTCGAATTTCTCGCCATCATTTTGATCCATAGGCTTCAAATTCGGTTCCTCCTAGTACTGCCAATGTAATTAGGGAACTCCAGATTCAAACAACACGATTTCGTAAAAAAGAACTTTATGCAAGCCAAAATTACAATACCTCTATGAGCCAAGAGTTCGAATTTTGGACAAATATCGACCCAAATATACAGTTTACATGAGCTTTTGATCACACATATCCTATTGACACCACGCCATGTTATCTTCAGCCTGCTAACATAGTTGTCATATACACTGACACCTTTGTTCGCTAAAAATCTTTTCCATGAACTATGAAGCAAAGCCCCGTTTTAGACCAAGGTGCCACCGCCCTATACCCCAAATTGTAGAGCTCAGAATCTGGGCAAAAACGATTTGCAAAACAAGCAGAGATCGAGACAGTTCTAACAAACCATTCTCAAACTTAGCTGTATGAACTTCCACAGGTCTACATAGCTATTATGACATACAATGTGATGATGTTTCGAATTGCCACGTTAGATGAAACATAACCTAATATTCAGAATAAACATTGAGCAACTGTAAGCTATGAAGCTATAAAAGTTTTCATTGGTATGCTTAGGTAACAACAGTTGTGCAATTTATATAGACAATCGAATAGAAGACGGATATACCATTTATATTTTCATATGCCATTTGTACAGCAAAAATATTCTTACTGTTTTCGATCCTACTCAAAATAACCTTGTTCTTAAGAAGAATTTGTAGATTTAACACATAATTATTATTATTTCCACATATTTTTTACCATCTGCATCTGACATATTACATGAAACTAGAATGATTCATATTATATATATCCACAACGTTAATGTGGTTGAGTAACGAGCGGTTACACAGAAAAATATGTTCCGAAAATAAAAATAAATCTCAAGGAATTTCCGCCAAGCAAAGCCAACATTACATTTAGCAGGTAGCGTAGTGTAGAACACAGAAATCTATAATGCAGAAATTCAATGGTACGACTAAAAGTATTTTAGTTATAAAATATCTGCATACTGCCCACCTGTTGTCCACTACCAGATCCGTATTTCACTTCATGCGAGTGAAGGCGAGCTGAATTCTTTATATTGAACAGTTTTATAACAGAACCACATGTTACAAATTCATAATTCATGTTTTGCCGGCCTGTAAGAAATATTGATATTTTGAAAAATATAATATATAACTTCGTATTGTATGGAATGGACGCAAGAAACCAGGATGCAAGCAAGAAGTGTTTCCTGACAACAAAAGTGGAATTTGTTATTCAAGCAACTAGTCTAAAACAGCAACATCTTACTATATGGTCATTCCACACATACAGTCGTAGCCAGTCTGAAGCAGTAACACTTTACTGTCAATTTCACCTATATAGCACTTGCCAGATTGACGGCCCATATTCGAACGAACTAACGTTGAAAGGAAATCAAAAGACATATTTCTTTTAACTTCGAACAAGTCCCTAACAAATCCGAACCTGGTCTCGAACAAGAATGCTAAAAAATTTTGAACCTCTCTCAAACACCATTGGAATGTAATGCGCGAGTAAACTTAAGGTGCCACACCAACCATTCCATTTTGTAATTTCACATAGAAATAGTTACGGAACGCTTTTTAATCAATTTAAAATCGGCGCAAAACTGTTCACGAATACACTGCTGAGCGATTGAAATTTGCCCAATTTCCGTTCGCAAAAATTCGAATATAATAATTACCGAAATTTGAATTTCACTTGTCGAATTTCAATTACGCGAATTTGGTTTTTGTAACAATGAGCATATTCCTGGTGAGAATGTTTTTTTGATATTGTGGTACAGTCTACTACTTCAGCGCAAACAGCTAACATAATTATTATTGACTATCTTAATCCAGCAATGTATTGTAATAAAGTGATAAATCCAGAAATGAACAACTTTTCCACTAACGAACATCAAAGAGGCTTATTATATACCAATACAACAACTAATCCTTACATTAGTCACACAAAGTAGCAAAGTTAGGAAACTCTTACCAACAACAAATTGCACTAGAAAGGCTATGAGAAGCCAAGTTAATAATAAAAATCTGCAAATCGGGTAATGATACATCATTACGTCTGAAATACCTGAAATAATAAATGTTAATAATAAATTTCGTTAGGACATACAGCGCCACTAAATGGTATCATATGACGAATGTGAATGATTGTCTTTCATCAGCATCGTTCGTAATAGCATACGTATCATGGTGACTGCGCGAAACGTCATCTTGAACTATTGCTTTTTGCTGTGGACAATTTCTAGTAACAAATGTCCATCGCGGTGGGTTGCGTCTTAGTTGGAAAGGCCTACATGGCGGGCTACGTATTAGTCGAAAAAGATCGGTGGATTACCCTTGAATGAGACATCAGTGTCGACCCGGTTCTAAATTCATCGTCCTTCTATTTCTGGATATTAGATCATAGAATCTAGCCGGTTAGTTGATTATCCAGTTTTCACGACAGAAAATTTAGAGCTGCGAGTAGGGCACCTTACCTATCGATCTTCAGAGAATTGTTTCGATGTTACGGTGTAGGGCTTTACGCCAGGCATTAGGTCCAGCAAAGAGTAGACTTCACAGCAATGCAGTTGCCGCTCGAGAGCTTATCAATATGCCAGTTTCCAACGTTGGGAGTGAAAATCAACGATGAAATAAAGACATTAAAGAATCGATTGAGAAGCTAAATAGTTGTATCCGTTCGATCAGGGAGCGGAACGAACGATGTCTTACTATGATTCAGAACTTAGCTGTTGCTGAACTCAAAGCAGAAGAGCATTATACTCGAGAGCCAGACAAGAGCCGGTGATCTAGTGTTGGTCCAGTCAACTAAAGATTTGGTGTGCGCTCTGGAACCTAGACTCCGTGAGCTTGACCGCCAGATTGGTTTGAGAAACAATGAAGATGGACGGTTACCGTAAGTTGGCATACAGACTGCGGAACATTCACATCGAGTCGGAAGTGTCGTGCGTACAAAGAAGCTACCGAAGTTGGTGCTCCCGTATTTTAGCGGAGACTATTTTGAGTGGGCGAATTTGAGTGGCCGATGCATTTTGTGTTACGGTCAACATTCCGAATTCTAATGCCCCACTTACACTACTGTGTGTCAGAAAGTGGAACGATTGAGAGTAACGAATCGAATGTCTGGCCATGGGCCATGTCAACAGGATGCCCCACGCCAAAAGAACAACTTAAATGCTTATATTGTAATGCGACTGGTCGGCATACATCCGCGTTATGTCCGGTAAAATTTCCTGATAGTCGTGGCTATAATAATATCTCTACAAGCGAGAAGTCTAAATCAACGTTACAACAGTCGGCAAACAATTCGCAAGAAAACCAAGATGGTCAAACGCGACGTTGTTTAGCGTCAACCAACGGTCGGTATTACTGACAGCTAGTACGATAGCGATCAATGAAGCCACTGGCCATCAAGTGCCGGTTAGGGTGCTGTTTGACACCGGAAGTCACAGATCATACATTACAGCCATGCGGGCGGAAGAACTTGGTCTACCTACTTTGCAATATCAATGTGTTGAACTCGCCGGGTTTGGCCAAGAGCATTCTGCGCCACCAATGACGTCTCGTCGTGTTAGTCTTGCCTTAAAACAGAATAATCACGAGTTGTCCCATATCGGTGGGGCAGCTAAATTCTAGCGACCTTTCAGACATGCGAAAGATGAAGTACGCGTTGACAGACGACACAGACAGCGGCGATGTAACTATAGACATTTTGCTCGGCTCGGATTATTTCTGGAACTTTATAAATGCCACACATTTGCAATTGCCGTCGAGGCTATATCTTATTACGTCTACGCTAAGATTACTGATCGGCGGTCGCTACAACCACAACACGACTCCCATCTTGACGAATGCATCAGAAACTATATCGCTGTTATGTATCACGGAAATACAGCCGTTTACCATTGTATGGTGGGCTTATCACATTAGCTAATCCCATGTGTGATCGTTCACCAGATATCGACCAGTTTTGGAGCTTTTACAGTATAGGTTATAATGGACGATCCAATCGCGCGTGATGACGACACATACCTGCGATACATACGAGTTTAATGAGACTGTGTTTCATCGGGATGGACGTTACCATGTAAGGTGGCCTTGGAAAGACAACGCCGAAGATTTATACCATCGAATCGTAACCTCGCGTTGGGTCGGCTGAGATCACTACATAAGCGGCTGTTTACCAGTTACGAGAATGTTTTGATGCAATACCAAAAGGTGCTCGACAACCAACTGGAGAAAAAAGAGTGATTGAAGAGGTCCCCAGCGACATCGACATACCACCACCATCGGAAGATTTGGTACATTACCTTCCCCATCACTCAGTCCTAAAACCAACAAGCTCAACAACTAAGGTTAGAATAGTCTATGATGCCTCGACGCGAAGTCGGAAAGACAACCCTTCACTTAACGATTGTTTATATCGTGGTCCGGTGTTGCTTCCGGATTTATGCGCTGTGATTATCAGATTCCGATTACGCCCAATAGCCGTCACTGCAGACGTCGAAAAGACGTTTCTACAATTATGTCTTCAAACGCAAGATCGTGAGGTTACCCGGTTTTTGTGGATTAAGGATATATCTATACCGGTTAATTGGAAAATGTTAGCTGCTACCGGTTTTGTCGCGTTCCTTTCGGTGTAATCAGCAGCCCGTTTTTGTTAAGAGCAGCTATTCAGTATCACATGAAGCAAGATGATCACTGGATTGCGCGTGAGATAGCGGTAAATATCTATGTTGATAATGTGGACGGTTGAATAAAAAATGTGCAAGACGGTGTTGAATTTTTTCATCATTCGAAGAACTTTTTACGTCTGCCGGTATGAATCTCCAAGAGTGGAGTTCCAGTTTCTTGGAACTTTTGGCTTATATTCCAGAGACGGACCGAGCGAAGAAACATGTCATCAGTGTCTTGGGTTTAGCCTGAAATTCCGACAGTGATGAAATTAGTGTTCGATACCTCATCGACGCCAGCACCCAACCTTGCACGAAGAGGGATGCGTTACACATAATCGCCTCTGTTTATGACACACTGAGCTTCTTTCAACAAGAGCTAGTGTGGTCCAAACTCTTTCTTCAAAGGCTTTAGCAGAAACGTTATGGTTGGGATGATGGGATTGACAACCAGCTAATAACAGAGTTCTCTGATATTATTGCAGACTACAGTAACATTAGCAAGTTTGTTATTCCTTGCAATCCATGTCCACTCGACGATCAAGACATAACTATCGCTATGTCTTCTGACGCATCAACATATGCGTATGCCGGAGTTGTATACCTACAAATTGCGAGCGATCAACCCGTGCACTGGTTTTCGAACCTAGTGTTCTCTAAGTGCCGTTTGGCCCTTGGAGATCTGGAGAGTCTGTTTATGTGCTTCGTCTAGTACTCCTTGGTGCTGTAGTGGCAGCACGAACCGGACAATTCGTTCGCAAATCTCTTGCTAGTTGCAGACAAACCATTCACATGACAGCATTCAGCGATTCCATGTGTGTCCTACAGTGGTTGAAAATTACCAAGCCAATATCCGTTTTGTCAATAATCGAGTCCAATGACTCAACATTATCCCACATTGCAGTTTTCGCTATGTTAACACTCTCGACAACCCAGATGACATGTGCACTAGAGGAAAGCTAGTATCTAATAATTAAAATGTCAGCAGTGTGGTGGCGCGGTCCTCCATGGATAAGTCAGGACAACGATATGTGGTTTGCATCACCACCGAATTCTGAATTGGGTTCGAGCACCTGGACTCCTGAAACTAATAAAGAACTACGAAAATCTGAGCCAGTGTTTCATGTCCTTGCCGTGAATGAAGATGCCACCAGGACACCTTTCGTTATTTCGGTGAACAAATTTTCTTAACTTTTAGCAAGTTGAAACGAGTTTCGGCATTGTGTCTGAAGTTCTTTCATAAGTGGTTTGGTCGAGATTAACGAAGGAGACTAAAGCGTCGCATCGTCGATTTAAATCTCTACTAGCATGTTTATCCAACGAACCATACATCTCGAGAATGGATCTGGTGACGGTAAAGTTGTTATGGGTCTTTCATCTGCAAAATGAATATTTCAACACAGTAAAACCGAACGGGGCAAAGGCCATCCACTTACAAAACAACTTGGTATTGCATTCGACAAGCTCGGTGTTATGCGTTGTTACGGCCGATACCGTCATGGAGATTTAGCGACCGATGCAGCACAACCGAAGCTACTTCCGAAAATAGCCATGTAACTTCTTTGATCATTCGAGAAATACATGAAATGCTGTGGCACGCCGGTGTGTCTCATACGTTAAGCCAGGTTAGAGGTGAATTCTGGATTCTGCAAGGTCGAAACGATGTCAGGAAAGTTATTACGCGGTACACTTTATATCGACGGTACAACGGAGAGCCATTCGTTCTGCCTAATATGCCACCGTGGCCATGACAACAGGTTTCGCAATCACGTCCTTTTCGATTTGGTGGGCTTGACTATTTAGGACCTATCACAGTGCGGCTTGGAGCGGATTGTCAAAAGGTTTGGGTGTGTCTTTTCATATACCTAGCAGTACGATCAGTTCATTTAGAGTTGGTCGCCGATTGCACATCCCGGGAATTCCTTCAGTGCATTATTCGATTTGTTGGTCGACGCGGAACGCCTTAATTGATTGTATCCGATAATGCACCACAGTTCAAAACGACGAAATCGACTTTTGACCGCATATGGAGGAATGTTCTGTGCAGCGATGATGTAAGGTCGTACTTTTCGAACAATAAGATTGAGTAAAAATTTACTACGGAATTTGCGCCCCGGCAGGGGGAGTGTATGAGCAGCTCGTTGGACTGGTTAAGCGGTCATTGAGAATTGCTGTTGGTCGGCGACTACTATACTGGAATGAACTGTTGACGCTTGTTGTTGAGGTGGAAGCTATCACTAATATTCGGCCGATCACCTATGTTTATGGTGATTTGGACTCTGGTGTCGCTTTACGTTCTTCAGATTTCCTTACTGAACTATCAAATAGATACCGGATACCAATTGCCACATGGATATCAGCGGATTGGGTGCAGCTGGTCGTGACTTATTGAGATATTGGAAACATAAGCAGCGTCATTTACAAACCCTCTGGGTCTTCTGGCGTAAACAAATATCTGCTAAGTATGAGAGAGCGTGGCAAGCAGCTCATCGGCCAACAAGGGGTGCTGTTACGTCAACACCGGCGGTTGACCAGGTTGTGATTGTGAAAGAAACCAACGTTCCTC
Source organism: Trileptium ribeirensis (assembly GCA_030248225.1). Classification (NCBI taxonomy): domain Eukaryota; kingdom Metazoa; phylum Nematoda; class Enoplea; order Enoplida; family Thoracostomopsidae; genus Trileptium; species Trileptium ribeirensis. The sequence goes on from JASANE010021474.1 coordinate 37,117, forward strand.
GCGGAGCCAGGAAACTCGGTCGAGTGATTCGCGTTATCGAAAGCGCAGATGGCAGAAATAATGCTAACAGTAAAAAAATCATATGGAGCTAAGATACATAGATGACAGATTTTGCAAAGCGAGCCCAATATCGCCTATATGTTTATAATTAGTTGCGAAGGTACGGACGTTTTCGTGTATTTGGGGTCTCGTGGACCCTGTGGACCCAAGGTTAATAATTGTGCAAAATCTTTACATTTAGTTATATCATAGAGCCTTAATTGCTACAAAATGAACTTGATTTAGCTGCAATATCTATACCGATTGTTGTGATAAAACCAAGAATATTGTGTTGACGGATGAGTTTGGACCCTACCCGAGCCCATTAAGCGGTGGCTTTTTGGGAACAGAACATGTTGGAATCAGTTTGCGCGTCGAAATGAAGACTTGAAGCTTTCGAATTATATATCCCGCGCGTCAATTTGCCTTGCCAAAATTAATATTCATGCCCCCTAAAAACCTCACAACAGACAATTTCGAATTTCTCACTGTACGGTTTGTAAAAATTCTTCGCATCGCTCGAAAAATAAAATTTGTCAAATTTTTGTCTGCTGTTTTCTTAAAGTAGTAAATTTCTAGATGCTGATTATACACGCATGTTTATTAAAATTATTTTGGGTCTTCATATGTCATTCTTTGCCAGCAGAGGAGTATCGATATCCTTGTAAATGTAAGAAATACCCTCATTTATAATGTAATTGTACTACTAAATTGCTAAAAACTATCCATATTGCTAAAAACTACAACCAGAATTTGTTGTTGGTTTTCATCTTAGTGCCTCACGAAACAACGTGTCCTATTAAATGAAAAAGTTAAAAAATATAAGTGTGGCTGTCTAATTATGTATGATTTATTTACATCCTTGAAAATTAAAGGTTGACCGGTCGGGCACTAGTAGCTGGTATGGCTGCCTGGCCTCCAACATCTCCGAAATATGCGTATATCAGATACTAATAACTCTATCGAGATTGCAAAACGTAGTGAAGCATAGGTACACCTACGCCTTTTACGTGCACAACCGATTAACTCTCGATAGCATACGTTGATACCCTATATGTCGACATCACACAATACCGCACAAGTTATAACAAAACTAACATCGGCTATAAGTTTCCCATGCCCGAAAACCCCCAAGTGCAAGATATCAGCCTACCAGGACGTCATAATAAAATTGGGAATTTTGGATCGATGAACCATGGGGGCGTTATAGCCGGTACCCATAGAACCATTGGTCGTAGAGCAAAATAAACACCGGCAATGAGTTTCCCATGCCTGAAAACTCCCAAGTAAGACTTTTAGACCGTCCAGGACGTAAGAAGAAATTTTCGAATTTTGGGTCGAGGTACCACGAGGGTGCCATACCTCAAACCCTATGACCCGGAGCCTTAATCGAAAAACAAAACAAGAGGCATCGGCATTTATCATTTTACTATGAAATAAAATCAACCAGAGAAAAAACCGAAAGTTAACATAAAAATAACTTTGCTTCCGTGAAGGTTACTAAAATGAGGTAGAAAAACCCTCGTTTTGCCCTCTTACCCCGAACCTTGAGGCGCCATACCCCCGTACCCATCGAATCATGCGTCGCACAGCAAAACCAACGCAGGCAATGAGTTTCCCATGCCCAAAAAATCTTAAGAAGCAAAGCTTTCTAGCCGCCAAGGACGTCAAAATAAATTTTCGGATTTTGGGTCGATAAACCACGAGGGTGCCATACCTGAAACCCCATAACTCAATACCGGAGCCTTAATCGGAAACCAAAAAGAGACATCGGCATTTATCAGTTTACTATGAAATAATCCAACCAGAGAAAAATCAGAAGTTAAGATAAGACTAGGTCTCCTCTTCTCCTGAAATCCGCGTCAAGCATTGCGATTCTTATTTCTTTATACATTTTGGGACAATCTACATTACTAATATATATCTGAAAACGCACTTTCGTATAAAAGTGATGCAAAGATCTTCTCCAAGTGAGCATTTCCTTATAACTAATCGATAGATATAAAACACGATTGTTTACATTACACCGTATCTTCAGGTTAGACAGTCCAATGCCTCGTGACTTAGACGGCAAGAACTGACATTAAATCGGGGTTTGCGACTATAAGGAACCACTACAGAAGCACTCGGTACGCCAGAGGTACTGAATTCTTGAGCATTGTGTAATAAGTACAATTTAAAGCGATTTTTACAACAAATAAACCGAATAAAATTTCGTATCTTTAACAATTTCCGAACATTCAATGCGAATTATATATTTAGATGCGTTTAACTATATAATGTTAAAGTTATATAATTAATATAAAGATTTTGATGTTACAAGATGCAAGAGCCGAAATGATAACCCAGTTCAAGTTATAAATGGGACCTAAAACAAAAAAATGAAATCGAGGTGGACCGTGAATTTCTCTCAAAAAATGCTAGTTAAATTTTTAAATTTAGAATTCTCAGCTCTTCCCTGTTGCAAAATGACAAAATTCCCTGTTTTCCTTGTAAAAATAGCAGTTTCCACTGCTTCCCCTGTTTTTCCCCGTCGTGCGGTAGAATAAAGACCATTTTACAGCATCAAAACCCGATTTGTGATCGACTGACAGTAAAGAACATAGAGGCAGTTATTTACTGTGAACAATGAATAATAAATTAATAGATAGAACATGGATTAAATTAATATTTAAACCATTCGTTCTGGTATCCCACATGATTGATCGGGATGCACCAATGTATTCAATATATGCCAGTGCTCAGAAGTCGACTTAATACTTTTGCAAAAATTTTATTATCCAGACAACAATTATTAGGCACAATTATTTTCCTTATTGGCCATAGCCCTTGCATAGTAGTGTTAGCACGTCATCATAGGCGCTCGCGTTTATCTCATTTTTGATTTGATAGCGATTGTACGAATGGCATAATACCTCACCAATGCGGTTACCGAATTTCTTTTAGAAATCTATCGGAATCCTGTCAAGTACATGTCTTATTTCCTTGAATTGAGCTAATCGCTTCTTTAACTTCCTTAACTGCGGTTGGACTGTATATACAAAAAAGTTTTTGTTCACATTTCAAGCGTCCTATATACGGTTTGCTTAAAAATAATTTCAGAACGTCCTCATCGACATTCTCGGCCCTGAACATACCGGCATACTGATCGAAAATTTCCATCAAAATATGCATCGGTTCTGTTAACAACTCGTTCTTCGACGTTCTAATAGCAAAGATGTGATTCGATTCCAATAACGCCTCTACCATAATTTAGCCGTTGATATCGAAGACTTATTTATTACATCATTATATGTTCCATAACGACAAGAAGGAACATAAAAAGAATAAATTCAAGTTCCGATGATTAACAATATGGGTTAGGTTTCGGTTCCCAGGGTCATCGTTGAGAAGCCTACGCACAGTGCTACCTCTCGCTCCCAATGATTTACTATAAAATGCGATCATTTGCATTGCACTCCCCCAAAAGCACAAAATAATTCACAACCTCAATTTTGGAAGCCATTCGAAAGTTCAGCAAAATAAGGTTCTAATCCTACATTCCTTAAACCTATCTTTGAAATAATCTTCAGGTAAGGTTATTCAGCTTTTAAATTGTTCCAGTAAGTAAGGTAAATAACATGTTGGATTTGGAAGAGGGTTCCTGTACCACTACAGCGAACAAGGCATGATGTTGCAGCATGTAACAAAGTTAACAGATTAAATGACATAAATTGGCGTCATTGCTACAAATGCGCTCATGACATCCATCTCAACCTGGTCAAAGGCGCTCTTCAAAAGTGGAGGGGCCAGTTTACACTCATTTTATGACCCCATCAGGCAATTTTTTTTTCAAGGTTATCATTAAGAAGTGGGAGGCACCCCGCCCACACCTATGAACCTGCATATCGTGCTTTAACCGCGTTAGGCCTGTTTTGGTCATCTTTAACAATTCGTGTACTTTGATCAAAAGTCTTTTGATATTGGAAAAATTCCAAGATCTGCTTGAAGCATATGTCGTAGCTTTAGCAAAAATATAACCGTAAACCTTTAAAATTTAGGGCCACAAAATTCTGAAAATAACACGTAGAGTGACAATTTTCTCTACGCAAAAAACGGCTCGGTTACGCGTGAACAATTTGCTCTTGTGTCTGTATGGACCCATGTTACCATTAGGGGCCAGACGTTGTACGACTAGGAAAAGCACAACTTATTTCGAAGCGCAGCATCCCACATACGAATATAAGAGTATTATGTATGTACTTTGTCTCAGTATGTAAATGAAAAACGGTATAGCACGCATCTGGATCTAGCCCTTAAAGGTTACATTGACCAAACAATCCTTATGGTACGCTACAGGGCAAAGATGTACGCTGGAAATACGGACACGCCAGGATATTTAAATTTGGAAATGCGGAAGCTTCTAGAAATAGAGCCTAAATCCAGACACAAAATAGCAGCACATGATATCGGTTTTGAAACTAGTTTGCGAAATCGTACAGCAGCTATTGCTTCGTCGCAGATTGTATTTCCTTTAACAAGTGCACAGAACTAACGACTTAGAAAGATTGACTATAAATTCGAGGGTTGTGAGCCAAATGACATTATAGGACTATACTGTCGTCCGGAGAGAACAAGTAAAAATCCTGGTGCTCAAGCAAAACGTATTTAGGTATTCACTCACAGAAAAAATAATAACGTACGCGAGCCTGCAATTTTTTTACAAAAAAAATATTTATTCTAGCTATCAATCTAGAGCCTTTTTAAATGTTTTTAGTTATAACGTTTTTTGGCTTATAATGTTACAAACTACAAAAATAATATAATCATGTGGCAAATAACATTATAAGACATCTATATATGGCCGAACAAAGAACTTACGTTAAAAAGACCATATTTGTGACAACAAAATCATTTGGAATAGCAAAATTTATTAAAATTCTTCTTCCGATGTGGATAACTCTTCGGCATCAGTCTCGGCAAGACAGTCTCTGACATCATCGCTGCCACGAACGGAATCGTAAAACCCGTGATGATACTCTTTAGGTATTACGGGTGCCGGGCCACTCATAAGCTTCAGTAAATCTGCTTTTTTGGCGGAGCTGATTGCTAGCTGTTCCGCATACAGTTGTGCAACTCTGATATACGGATTGTAGGATCTAGTACTGCGTCCCGTCGGAACCAGTGTAATCTCCATGAAGTTGCCATCGAATGATGTTTTGTAAAATATGCTGTTGGGGTAAACTTTGTCAAACCGAAGCCAACACATAGACAACCAATGTACTTTTTCACCAACCGTGTTACGACTTTTGTTGGTGAGGACATTACCAGCGTACAATTTCCAGTCTTTCCAGTCATAAAATTTTATGTCCTTTACCTCAACAGGATTTTTAATCCGAGCCATGCGAATTACGTTTTTCCAACCATCGTAAGCATACACTGCCACTGCTTTTTTAGCTCGCTCGATCGAACCATGTAAACTGTCAACTTGCATTTGTGTGTGTACTTTTTCAAGGAACTTGTGGTCTATTCTTTGTACTGTAGAAGACTCTCGCAGGGTTTTCACAAACATAGCCGTCACAAATTGGTTACGATTCCGCCCGCCACAGTTATCGCTGAAAGCGACAACGTGCCGAACCGTTAAAGGTAGACTATGGATAAAATCAGCCACGCAAGTAGCTACCTCACACGAGCCACGCTTGCCATGGTATTCTGGCCATAAGTAACAAACACCAGGTTTACCTTTCCCAGAAATTTGAACGCTGAAATTGTAAACTGATATTTTCCTGTAGTAGTATAACAAAGAGTCATCAGTATGCGGTACATTGAGAACTCTCTCAAGATCGAAGGAAAATGTACAGAAGGTTCCGTCGCTTTCCGCGATTTGTATATCATTCTTCTGGGCTTCTCTGGCAGCAATTTTACGCGCTTCGTGTTCATTCCATACCTCCTCGGGAAATTGTTGCTTTGCCAGGCCGTCCAACCGATGATAATGAAGACAAATGGTACATAACTCCTTTTTCGGCTTATGAAAACTTAGGCGGCTGAATTCCTTATTAAAAATATGGACGTACATTTGGTAGTTCGCAGGTGTATTACCAGACAAAATTTTCAACATCGGAGGCGTCTTGCACTTGTCTAGGTACAAACGATGCGTTTTTGCCTTATCATGATCAGCAGGCAGGTATTTTATTCCGTTACGGCGACGGGCGTTTTGTGCGCGGGTTGATGCTTGCCCCAACGTAAGCCGCTTCCCAATGTATTCAAACATGGCGCTGGACCAGGCCTCCACTCTGCGTCGTTCGGTTCCTCAATAAACTGAGCTGCATGATCAGCGGAATTCCAGGGCGTCAAGGCACTGTTGATGACAGTATTTGATAAGCCACCCAGCAACAAAAAACTCCACGCATACAGGACGAACCGTGCCTGTATTGTCAATAAAACTCTAACTTCTTGGCTGCCGGCATTTTCTTTTTTGTTTCATTTCACACTGTGGGTTCGACGTTTTGCGTTTATTCGGCCATTTTGGAATATTCACTTGGACCCTCGCTCTTATAAAATCCCTCTGTCGTTGGTAACTGTCATAATTGTAATATTCCCCAAAAATTTCATCCTGTCGCTGCTTTGGAAAGTTCTTTTACAGTTGAATCGACAACCAGTACGGTATCAGGAACTTTCGACTTTTCGTGCTCGTCGCAATTCGGGATTAGGATTTTTCTTTGTCTTTACCTTACGGTATTCCATGCCCGCTAATCGCGCCTTTTTCCGAACCGTTTTTATCCACTGATCGCGTCCACGATTTCTTACTGGCGTTCGTCCAGTGTCGTCGTCACTGTTGTCTGCAAAGAACGCTGGATCGGACATCACTTCGAGTGAGGCATCGCTATTATCGGAATCGGAAATGTCAGATATATCGTATCGATAAGTGGGGTCGTTCGGGCCATCGCTCGAGTCAATATCTTCGATATTGGGCAACTGATATTGAAATGTTTTCGATTTTTGAACAGGACGGAGATGCACGCTGAGAGAAAACTCTGGCGAAGCCCGAGTTTCTTTTTCTTCAATGATGTTGATGATGTAAAGTATAGCTGCGTTCGCTGACATTCTACATTCATGGTCATCGGGAAATAGTACTTCATCTAACCTGTCGACTATTTCTCGATTGTCAGTGCATTACGTATGCAAATGTTCGATGGAATGACGAAAGAGCAAAGATTTAGTCGACCGTAGTAACATACTGGACCAATTAAAATTTTGAAAATGTAACACGGCGCATCCGTTAACCCACGACTAATTATCAGATCCAAACCAGTACACGTATATATCGCCTTTACGGCCATTATGTAAAGCTATTACAGGGTCCTCCACGACGCAAGGCCAGTAGCACTTACTTATTTTTTAGTCTTTGTCCAAACGCAATCGCCTATATGAAACATTATGACCGTTGCTTATTTTAGCCGATTAGATTTTAAGCAAATTATTACTAGTAGCAAGAGTGCATTAGGGAAGAGTATGACACTTCCCTGCACTCACATATAAACCCGTGTTCCATGTCACGGGCGTTTTCGGCCTGACCCCCCCCCCCCAGTTTCTGGGGGGGGGGTCGAGATGCCATGAGCCCCCTCCAGTTTCTGGGGGGGGGTCGGTCGGAGCCCTCCCAGTTTCTGGGGGGGGTCGGTCGAACCCCCACCCAGTTTTTGGGGGGGGGTCGGTCGGACCCCCCCAGTTTTGGGGGGGGGGGGTATTATGTGAAGCGATATTTCTATAATTTAAACCGTTTCTGTTATTTCATAATTACGAAATCAAAATTGCAAAATCAAGAATGAATTCAAAATTCATTCACCCTTGTGGCACCACTAACCATTCTATTTCCTGCCAAGCCATACTAATTTCCTGCCAAGCTTTTGTTGTTTCTGCTTTTAGAAAATTATACTATGTTTCACAGTACTATTGAGACGCAACAAGAGGTAGATATGTAGAATTTAAGTTCCCCCCCCCCATATAACAGAGGTGGAAAAACTTGAAAAGACCACTATACAGGGAGTTTAATTGATCCGATATGTTGAGCTAGTGTGAGATGCCGGCAAACAGAATATCAGAATATATATATATGGTATTATCGGTATCCCAAGAGTGCATTAGTGTATACTAATTCAAATGCTGCACTCACGCCTCCGGATTGCTATTTTTGCTGCATACACAGTGTCTGATTTTCAGGTTTGATGAGTGCATGGGCTGAACCCGGGAACTGGGGATTGGACACTACATATCTTAAAGTAATACGTGTTTTTAATAATAAAACGTCCGTACTCTTGTCGTAACAATAAATAATGTGAATCGGAAATCTCAAAGCTCTCCCGAAAGCAACGGCCTATTTACAAATTTGGCTAACAAATGATCTTCTTGGCCTAATTATTTGTTTGTCTGGCACTAAAGTGAATCTATATGAGTAAAGAATAATGTGAATACTGAAATAGCGGTTTATTCCGAATATGTTGAAAAAATTTTGGGGGTAGTGTTACACTCTTCCATTATGCACTTTTGGTACAAATATTATAAAACGCTAAAGGGACAAGCTGTAGCGATACACTACGATAGATTACATAATGTAGCTTCAACGCGAGTTGATTGGGGCGTGGAGCCTTGCGAAAGCATGCTAGTCCATCTAGCCAGACATCATTTGAAAGCCAGTCTCGTCTATCATAGCTATCACTAGTGGAAATAGCATCGTGCATATCTCAGCAAAAATGTTGCAGTCAATATACAGATTTTAAACTGCGTGGTACAATATGACATAATATGAGTTTAAATATTTTCATTGTAAAACCTTAAGATACAGGTATTAGCAAAAGTGGCGCTGCTTTATGAGGAAACTACGTTGCCACGGTTTAAACGAACCAAAAATTTGAAAAATTAATTAATGTGCAGCTAACAAACAGAATTTCACGACAAATTTCCAAACAGGGGAACTTTTCAAATATAACAAAACAAATCTGTATTAATTTTCGTAACAGATGCAAAAAATAGTCACACAGCTACTCATATTTAAAACAATTTATGCCTGACTAAACTTAAGATGACCCCGCCAACCATCCTTTTTATTTTGTTACGGAACGATTTTTGGAAATTCGGCGCAAAACTGTTCGCCAACGCAGCGCTCGCAGTTGAAATCTAACCATTTTGCGTTCGCGAAAATTCAATCAAAATTACCCAAATTTTGAGAAAGGGAATTTTTGGAATTTTAATTAAACTGGTTTTGTTCACGAAGACTGAGAGTCTAACTATACGGTCGATATGATTGTAACGTCACTTTTGCATTAAATTTGTTAGCGAATACTGAGTAATCCGAATTTAAAATATTAGAAATTAAAGAATCGAATTTCTGCAAATTGGAAACGCCGAAATTCTGTTTGAACACAAGGTCTAATTTGTGACACTTGAATTTAATTTTGCAAATTTTCGGTTAGCAAAAAACAGAATGAAATTCAGTCTTTTTCCCGTAACAAGGGTTTGCGATTCGATATCGCTTATTGCAAAATGGGATGGCTGCTGGGGTTACACTAAGTTTATTCTCGCATTACTGAGTTTGTCTCGTGCCGTACATTTGTACGTGAGTTATTATTCGATCGCCTTCCGAGGTCGCTAAGAAACCGAGGAACAACATCCTACATAGGTTCAAAGTTTAACGTACACCGGTCGTAATTATACGAACTATAGCTGATCCTTGTAGCCGGTTTGAGTTTGTGAAACATTGATCAACAACGAAACAAATACTTCGGGAGTAGAAGTGTTAATCACTTTTAGAAGGAAAATGTTTCGAAGTTCAAAGAAAAGCATATGGACAACTCGATAGCAACTGGAATAATGCCATCTCTCAAATTCACGTAGCCTTAGGATCAGTTGTTTTGAGCAGCTGTTGTTGACAAGTCGATTGATCCTGAATTTTCAAAGAAACTAGCACTTTGTTTACACTTTCCAAATTCACACAAGTTACACACGCTATCTTTATTTTATACTTAATTTTGACACCGTAGGTGTAGAAATTACTTAAGATACCTAAAGTATTAACTACATAACTAATTATTTATACCAACAACGCATTATGGAAATTTTGTATGAGTGAGAGTATAACGCTCTATCTTACTCGTATAGATTACTTATCTGACAATTGCTCGCTTTTTGGCCTACCACCGCCCCAACCGATGATTGTAGGACTACTCCAAGGTTTTTAGAAAAAGTATAGCCTAGGCGGTCGTCGAGAACCAGTCAGAACTAAACAGAATAAGAGCCATCGGTGATTGCTAATCTACTGTATACTCATTGATTATGGAACACCTAATAGCTGGCATCCCTAAGACACGTAGGTAGGACGCGGTGGTAATTGTTGCATCCCAAACAGCCTTAGATGTACAACCTAGAAACCTTGGCGCAAGCTGACAAACGACCACGTCGTCGGGTATGACAAACCACATGAGTAGGTATAACCGAGTATAGCACTTTTCTACTTTTTACCACTCATATATCCGCCTTCGCGCGCATAATTTGAATTTGAAGTGTAATACAGCGCTTATCGATTTACGAATCAATCCGATTTACGATTCTTTCGACTTTACGATTCAATCCGATTTAGTCGTATTAGCGTGAATAAGAGAATGCAGGAATATAGTTTACCACTTTGCCTTTCATGCTGAGACACCAAGGTCTCAGGAGGTAGCGGCGCCGGGGGGAAACCTCAACGGGAGAGTAGAAGCACACGGGCGAAGGTCCTCCAAAGCGGGGTTGATAACCCCCCGTCCAACGAGGACATCCTTTCTTTTTGCTAAATGTATCCCCGTTTTTGCCAATTGTTGCTAAAGTTTTCCTCGCGCGGGGGGGCGATAGGGTGGTATCTTTATGGGGGAGGGTAGACCAGGACCACGGAGTGGGGTCCGAGGCCTAAGAGGTAACTTCCTGAACCCTTGCAGCATGCATTTTTTTGCGAAAACAATGCTCCCATTTTGGATTCATTTATGGCTGAAATTCCTTAGTAACTATTCTCTAACAGCTGCCAAGTTTTACAAATAATCCAGTTGTGTAAAAATTTGGCATCACTTATAAAAATAGTCAAAGCTTCAAGTCATAATAACGTGCGTAAGCAAGATTGTTTCTCCCCAGGTGAGAATTTGGGTAAATGAGAAAATACTTTTTCAATCCGAAAACCCAGATGTATCTACAATCTACAAACATGCCAATAGCAATAAATAATCCCTGTACGCCAGGGAGCAACCGGAATTCCGGTTCCGGCGAAAATCGTGTTCCGGTTGTGGTTCCGGCAAAGAACAAAATCCAAACCAGAACCGGAATTCCGGTCTGAAAATTTTGTTTGAAATTTTCCACGTTTTTTGCTTCATCCTGTAATCCAAACATATGTAATATATATTATACAATGACCAAGCTCCAATACAACCGAGTAAAAGAAAAAATTAACTAACCAATTTGCCGTGTGAAACGTAAGTAGGGCACATAATTTGAGCAGGCTCCAGATTGTTCTCAAAATACAATGCAACAGCAACTTATGAACGAAACTAGCCGCAATATGCAAACGCCTTCCCGGGAAATGGAACTTCTGCCACCAATTACCGGTTTGATGGGTATAAGAACATCTCCCGTATCCGATTAGTAAAAGACTCTTGGCAAGAGTGTAAAAGGTATATTTAACCGCTAATATTTTATTTTTCCATTAATTGCTCTCTAGATAAATTTTAAAATTGCTTATATAAAACTGCTAGGGTAACAGAAACGGTTTAAATTATAGAAATATCGCTTCACATAATACCCCCCCCCCAAGACTGGGGGGGTCCGACCGACCCCCCCCCAAAAACTGGGTGGGGGTTCGACCGACCCCCCCAGAAACTGGGAGGGGTCCGACCGACCCCCCCCAGAAACTGGGGGGGTCATGGCATCTCGACCCCCCCAGAAACTGGGGGGGTCAGGCCGAAAACGCCCGTGACATGGAACACGGGTTTATATGTGAGTGCAGGGAAGTGTCATACTCTTCCCTAATGCACTCTTGCTAGTAGTAATAACCTGTTTAAAAGTGTAAAAATAAATACAAAAATATAGTTACTGCACAGTATATACTCGAAGTATCTATAAATAGCCGCGTTAGGCAGTGTTGTCCACGTCACCTCAAAATAAGAACCCAATCACAGTTACGGGGCAACTATCACTTCAGCCATATGAATTTATGGCCCTGCCAGTGATATATTTACGCTGAAGAATTTGCGAGCCAAATGACATAATGGGACTTTAATGTGAATTGGCTCAAAACATAAGTAACGTGACATGTATAATGTGGTTTAGTTCGACGTTACAACTTAAGTTCTACCAATGGTATCATAATGTTTTTTGGTTTCAAATTTAGATCACTTTCTACTGATCATAAAAATCTCAAAACATATAATTCGTTAAAATTGTCCCATAATGTCATTTGGTTCATAACTGTAAAAATGAAAATAGACACACTCCTCGGTTTTAATATACTCGGAAAGCATTTGTATTTTGAACAAAATAAAATGAAACACCAGAACGTTCAAAAATTTAATAGAAACGGAAAGCTGGTAAAACAAAAATGATAAAGACAAAATTTTAAATAGGTATATATAAAGTGTAAACCTGCATGACATTACTGTCCTTCTCTATTTTTTCCCGATAACCGCTGTGCCTTTGCCGACCTTCGAGAAAATATGCAATTATTATACCAAATCCACAGCTTTATAGGATAGATGGATAACATTATACTGTCGCAAAGATATAATCCCGTAGCTGTGCCTTGTACTGCTCTTATCTATCGCTAAAGCAAAGGTGGGACGCGAACGATGTCTGTATTGCCGGCCCATGTGAGCTTTAGGGGCCGGACGTTATAACGTTAGAAAAAAGAACAGCTTAGAGCGAGGGGTTCGGGAGCGGCAGCCCCCAACTTAGGCTTAGTACATGGCTCATATAGAGACCTTAGCTTAGGCTAAGACTAGGGCTTAGGCTTAGTATATCAAGAACGGCATAGCATGCATTATACTTCCGCCCCTAATGTTCACATGGGCCAACATTTTAATAACAGACGCTACATAGCCAGGCAGGCTTTGGAAATTTTATTAAATTGCCTGCGAAAGCAAACGAAACGTATACATAATGCATAAAGCCTGCAACAGGAAGAAAATGGATATTTCGAGAATTTAGAAGCTTTGGCAATGACCAGCAACGTGGTTATATTGATTTTTAGCAATTGCAAGTTTCCCTCTGAAAATTACGGCTTTCCATGAGTCGAGATAGCAACATTTTATTTATAAATCCTCAAGGCAATCACAAATTGTTTATTCTTCCTTTTTCCCGGTGGCACTGGAGTATTTCAACAATAGCCATGCAAGGTTTGACATTACTCAATAGATTCTGGTTAACTAGACAATTATCACCGCGATACACTAAAAATAGTGTCATCATACGTGTGTCTCGGGGCAACCGTCAGACGTTAACATTAACAATGCAGCGTCTTTATGCACAAAATTTCAAACCTATTCCGAATAGTAAAGCGTTACGATAATACAATAAACAAAACCTTAATAATCAGTGTTAAAAACGTGTTTACGATAACTAGTTTTTTACGTCGGCGAAAAACAGACATAACAGAACAAAAACACCAGCAGATCGCTATCGGATAGAGGTTACACAAAATGATTTATATTTCAAATTTATTATTTCAAACATCTTTTTCTTCGCTCGGGCCGCTGCGCACTCTGCGAAAGCTAATAGCTGTGCTGAGTCAGCCATTTTTGCATGTTCGTTTCATCACGTGCGAGCATCGCGGCTTTGATCCGAACCGACTCGACGCTTTGATTCACAGGACGCTTGAGCCCTGGAGAGCATTGGCGTCCGCCGAAAAAGCTCTGAATGCATATAATATATTAGCACTGAAGTCACACAAAACAATAAATTAACTGGAGAATATTTAATTGACCACAAATGCTATAGACTACTTAGGTTTTAAAACCCACAAACATAGCGCGACTAAACTCACAACTACAGCAGAACTAAGTTTTAATTGTCTCGCACTAGCCAAAACTGTTATTCGCGGCTCGCTTGAAAGCAATTTGTTCTAAACATATAATTTATTTAATAAATATGAAATCGTGAGCAAGCCATTCGCTGACGGCTCCCTCGAAAGGTGACATTCATTTCTGGCCCGTAATGTATTAAGTATGTATACAAGTTATATAACATAGTATGTATGTAGCCATGGTCACAGATAAAAAAGGTACATAAAAACCGAACGCGAAATGCAAACGAAAGTAAAAATGTCTGTTTACAACCGAGCGTAAAACGGAAACGAACATTGTATTTTATAAACGAACGGCGTTACGTTACTGTTTGTGTTTCTTTTTGGGCATGAAGTAAAAAGAAAGCAAATACGTTCAAAAAATTATACAACGTTTGTTTGCATTTATGATTGCTCACTAGAGGTGAGAATTTGGACCGGTCCAGCCCGGCCTGCGGGCCACATTGATTACTAACGGGCCTGCCAGGGCTGGAATGCAGCAGATACGGACGACGCCGGCCTCGATTTCCAAAGGACGGATTATATATGTACAATATTATAATGCATACTTACGTTTATATCTGTGTATCTGTATACAACATATGAATATCAAAAAGCAAACAAGCAGGGGCGCAGCACACTATTTAGAAGCAATAAGATCCAGTCAAAAGCTAGTGGGTGGTAGGCGAAAATTGTTGAGGCCACCAGATTGTTTGTTCAAGAATAAACTGTAATAACACTTAGTCAAAGGCAGACTTACACAGCGGCTTTATGATTATCAATAATACAGTCAATGCCGGAAATGACTGCTGTTTGTTCGAGGTCCGTTTAAAAGTTCATGGACATCTAATCGATCGTACAAACGAAACAATTTAAAAAAAATAAATAAAAACTGTTAGTGTATAATAAAAACGCGAAATGATAGTTGTTCGGAACGTGTTTCCAACTTAATCGAAACGTGTTGAAAAATTCGTCGAAAATTTTTGTTGTTCGAAATTGTTGGAGGAGTGTTCGGATTTTGTTTGTTCGTTCGAAGTCCAATGGACATCTAGCGGGGCTGCAAATCAATATTACTAACAAATAACTTAATATGGGCATAGCTCTGCACCTTCCATTACGTATGATATGCTACAGAATGGTTGGTACGGATTCAGCACTTACTGCACTGGTTCGACTAAACTGGCGTTTTTAAGAAGAAAATTGATTGTAATCAAAATCTCCAACGATTTCTGTTAGACATTCACGCTATTATACACTAACGCTAGGACATTGAACTACAACTGCACAACCATTTCTGAAAATAACTTCATGACATTTATAATACAACACGAATACATTTTTCAGATAATTAACAAAATTTTAACGAAATAGTGTTTCCCGTGTTGTCTTCCAAGTTGACCTAGTTTTTCTGGTTTTTGGGTTTATAGTCAAACTCCCGGCTTTATCCAGGTCATATTTCATTTTCTTAGTCGCGGGCAACCTGATAAACAGTGTCATGCTGCTAAAAGTCGTAGAGAGCGAAACATAACGTACTCCATAAGTACAGTCATGGCCAGAAATATGTAAGTACAAAATAATCAATCGAAATTGATCAAAATTTCGATCGATTTCGATTTTTGCGCAGTTAGATAAATAATGTCGACATTGTAAAAATCGATTATTCTAGATTAAATGAAATTTCGCGATTAAGATTTCGATCGTTTTCAATTGCACTTATTTCTGACCGCGACTTTAGGGCTGCTTGCTGAGCCCCTGCTGACAATCACATCTATCTGGCACATGGCAAGAGAACTTTTCAAGAAGTGGTATTGCGAAGAACAATGTCATCTACTTTTAAAGTGATTCTGAAAATGTACGTGTTTCGTTCGCTTCGGGATGGGACTGCTAATTTTTAGGCTTGATTATAATTACTATGCCATTTGCTCCTACAAAAACTTAAAGGTTGGGTTCCGAGACTCTTCCAAATCCCTGGTTCAGCTTTGAACCCGAAGCCCGGGAAGGGAGCACCCATGTCGGGATCGATCATGGTGGAAGCTATATTTTTTCAGAAGGCATGATGTTGGAGGCTTAATTTTTTTCAGAATTTGTGAATTTCTAAATTCTGGGTAGTGAGTGAAACAAGCGTAGCGAGGAATTCTCACTGGCGACAGTGGCCGTTTCTGGATTTTTTAGGATAACATGGATAACCTCAACTTTGATTGGACCGACTGACTCATGCGATAGCTCATTCGAAAGATTAAAATCTCTATTTGTGCCCTTTAGTTAAACGCAAAAACGGATTCCAACTCCTTCCTGTCTTTCGTAAAGAGTCGGGTCAAAATCTGTTCCAACAAAATACATTCTTGGCTGCATCTCAGCAAACAGTGTAGGTATTTTGCCCAAATCAATCTGTAGAGCAATTAAGGTTTAATAAAACTGTATATAGAGCTTTTGATCAATGTAAACCTTGGGTTCAGGATTAGACTCTAAAGGGGTTGCCTAAGAGACCCAAATACACGAAAAGGGCAATGTTTTCTGAACTGCCTTAGCTATGTGAATGATATTGAGCTGATTTTTAGTGTAATTCATCCTCTCTGCAGATGAAGTACCGCGTTTTCATTATCTACGCGACACAGTTGGGTCAAGATGGGTTTTTGAATGAGTCTAAAAGATGCGAAATAAACGAAAAGGCAATATATATCCTGAACCGCTCGAGCTATATGGGTGATAGTAGGCTAATTTTTTTAGAGCAATGCAGCCTCGATGCAGCTGCGGATGATGCAACGCTGTTGTCATTATTTACGCTGCAGGGTTGGGATAAAACAGGGTTTTGACTTATCAACTATTAAAACAACGAAAGCTGTGTATGTCCTAAACCTTACATTATATTAAACACTCAGAATTCACCATCTTGGCGATGAGACAAGCTACCAACTTATACATATATACAGACTGAAGTCGGAATAAAGATGTTTTAGTGGCATGAAAAAAGAATTTTTTCGAAATTTTAAGGGAAAATGCAAAGCTGTTATCAGTCCAAACCAAAAATCTTTCAGTCCTGGGGGTCGGGAGCTGGCATGCCGGAGTCGTGGGGGCCCAAATCGGAGGCAGCCTCCCTGCGTTGAAACCCCTGTGAATCATAGTTAAATAATATTTTTCGACAAAAATAGCGTGGTTGTGTGTTTGCGAAAATATAAACTGGATTCCATCGCTATAAAAATATGAACTGGATTCCATCGCTATAAATCATTTTTATCAGCAAATGAATTATATCATTACCTCAATTTCTTTGGCCTTCTCTTCATGACAATGTTGGTTGCAACAAAGCTAAATGAAAGAATAACTAGGAATAATGTCATAAACATAGAGACACATTAGGAAAAACTAAGTCGCTACATAATC
>JASANE010021475.1:0-66668 GCA_030248225.1 Trileptium ribeirensis
TATGTTACTCGTTCAGTTACGTATGAACGGGAAAATTAGCTAAATCGGAAATACAAATTATTTACGTTAACTGACTGTATATCATAAACCATGCCTTTTAAAGCTTTGCACTCTAAATGCCTGGACAACCTTGCACTGTATAAACTTCCTACAACGGAAAAGAACAAGGCATGTTATAAAAAAATTTCCATCACCGCTAGCTATTCTTTTACAGTGTACATGATACCATATCCGGATCCTAACAATGTTGCAAGAAACCCCATATATAATTGCTTAGAATAAAGCGTTGGTGTTCTGTGAACTATATCATTAGCGGTACACAGGCTGTACCTTGACAAAACCTACATGCGGGGGGCAGACTTATATAGCGTAAACGCAGCATTATCCCAATGTTGAGAAATCAGTAACAAAACACACAGAATTCAGGAGCGGTGAGTGGAGTTTTTCCGGAAATGACAAAAAATAAATGAAAAATATTTAAACCTCAATTTTTATAGATACAGGAAAAAACACAGCGGTGAACTTGTTCCTACGTTGTATAGAAAGATACTGAATCTACAAGAGAGCGTTTGGTGCGGATCTCCTAAATTTTCCCCCAACGTGCTCTTGTTGATGGAATATATACGTATAATGTTATAATGAGAGCGCTCGATTGTATAATGACGTTCAAAACGTAAGCAGTTTCGAAACATAATCGATGGACGTTGAAAGTCCCGGGGTAAGGTCAGCGACATACCCCGAGGGCGCAAAGGCGGTTAGAAAGATGCCAGCGCCAACCAGCGCGCCGGAGGAGGTGGAAGAGCAAGGTCACCTATCAGGTTAGGTGAGGAGCGGGACTACTACTGCAGGAGAACTAGGGAATAATTACCACCCCTATGAGCGTGTATGATACATGGTTCTGACACTCTGCTAAGGTTATCATATTTGCATCGGAATTAGAAACAGAAGGAAGCTTCTTAAGTTTTTAAAAGTAGTTGTTGATGAGTTAAAGATACGTTTTATTGTGTTTCCCTGTTCCGCCGGTTTATTACGGATTCGGGTTTGAATGTGATTTTTAAACATTTAATAAAGTTTTGATTGTTTAGCAACAGGACTTGTCGGTTTAAGTCGCAAAAAATATAAAAAGCCCATGCCATGTGCAATGTTTTGGTTCCTTTAGAAATTTCTTCTCAGTTATTGTATATACGCAAATGTTGGCAGTTTGAAAAAAGCAAATATGAAAACAATTATGTGTAGAAGATTATTAGCTCGTATGGAAAAATATAAAGTCGAATTAGTCATCCCGAATCGCAAGAGTTACTCTTACAGATATGAATTTTTATTGAAATTGATGAAAAATTATGAAAAACTGAGGAATGTTTAACAAGTTCCGTGGACAACCGTCGGAAAATTTAAAAGAAGGTTACATGCGCATGTACAGAAGACATCCAATCGCATTTCTTACTGAAAATTATTTGCTGGTGTTTTAAGTTGTAACAGTTATTATACTGGATTACTTGAAAGATTTTGTTTTTGGCTTAACTTAAATACCAACTAGTTTGTATAGCAAAGTTACCACACCACATCGGACTTGTTTTGGAAGTATATTGTAATGGAACTATAAAGAATGTTTAATAGTTGATGAACAACACTTTGGCGATTTTCTCGAAATTGTCTATGTCCGTGTACCAAAGACATTGATCGCATTTACTCGAAGCCTAATTGCTGATGCACCCGTCTCACAGTTATTATACTGGATTTACTTCAAAGATTTTGTTTTTGGCTTAGTTTCAATACCAACTAGTTTGGATGGCGCAAACCAACAAACAATATGAATATATATTTGAAAACTTGGTATATTGGTATGGCACTTAAAAGAATGTTTGTTGATGGACAATCGTGGGAGACTTTTATCAAGTTTGTTACGTACGGTGTACAGAAAACATCAATAACATTTACTGAAAATTATTTATTATTAATATTTACGTCTAGCAGTTTCTTTATACTGGATTACTTGAAAGATTTTATACTTGGCTTAACTTCAATCCAACTAACTTGAATGGCGAAAATTTACCAGACGATATGAATTTGTTTGGAGACTTTGATTATTGGTATGGAACTAAAGAAATGATTAGATAGTTTGATGGACAACCATTCAGCAAGTTTCTAAAATTGTACATCCCGTATTACAAAAGACGTGGATCACATTTACTGAAAATTATTTACTAATATTTACGTCTCACAGTTATTATACTGGATTACTTAAAAGATTTTGTTTTGGCTTAACTTGAAATACCAACTAACTTGAATAGCAAAGTTCCCAGACGATATGAATTTGTTCTGAAACTGATATCGTTATGGAAAGAAACTGAGGAATGTTTAACAGTTGATGGACAACCGTTAGCGATTTTCTCAACATTGTACATCCGTGTTGGAAGACATCAATCACAGTTGCTGAAGACTTTTATAAAATCCTGGTCGCTCTAGCAGTTATTATACTGGATTACTTGAAAGGGTTTGTTTTTGGCTTAACTTGAATACCAACTAACTTGAATGGCGAAGTTACAGACGATATGAATTTGTTTTGAAACTGATATTGGTATGGAACTTCAAGAAATGTTTAACAGTTAGTGGACAAACATTAGCGGGTTTATTTAGAAATTTTGCATCCGTGTAAGGAACACATTGATCAGGTTATTGAAAAACTTGTTTACCTTCTAATATTTACGTACGCACAACTTATTATACTGAAACTACTGAAAATTTTTTGTTTTTGGCTTAACTTGAAATAACAACTAGTTTGAATAGCGAAAAATTTACATACGATATGAAATTTCTCTGAAACTGATATTGGTATGAGAACTGAGGAATGTTTTTTTAATAGTTGATGGACAACCGTTGGCGCGGATTTTCTTGAAAATATACATCCATATTCAAAAACATAAGTAGATAGCATTTCTCTGGAGATTTATTTTTATAATATTTAGTCTCACAGTTATTATACAGATTACTTAAAAGATTTTGTTTTTGTCTTAACTAGAATAACAACTAACTTGAATAGCAAAGTTACAGACAATATGAATTATTTTGAAACTGATATTGGTATGGAACTTGAGGAATGTTTAACAGTTGATGGACAACCGTTGGCGATTTTATCAACATTGTACATCCGTGTACGGAAGACATCAATCACATTTACTGAAAATTTTACTAATCGTTGCATTAGCCCCAGTTATTATACTGGTGTACTTTAGAAAGGTTTTTTCTTGGCTTAAGTTGGATACCAACTAAGTCATAGATGGCAAAGTTCCCAACCAAATAAAATTATTTTGAAATTGATATCTGGTATGGAACTGAGGAATGTTTAACAGTTGATGGACAACCGTAAACAATTTTCTCAAAATTGTACATCCGTGTACGGAAGACATTCGAATCACATTTACTGAAAATTATTTACTAATATTTACGTCTCACAGTTATAATATTATTGGGTAAAAGATTTTATTCAAGCTTTAATTTGAATACCAACTAACTTGAATGGCGAAAATTTACAAACAATATGAACTTTGTTTTGAAACTGATATTGGTATGGAATTTTGGAATGTTTGTTGATGGACAACCGTTGGCGATTTTCTCAAAATTGTACATCCGATTCAGGAAGACGTCAATCACATTTACTGAAAATTATTTACTAATATTTACGTCTCACAGTTATTATACTGGATTACTTAAAAGATTTTGTTTTAACTTCACTTAAATACCAACTAGTTTCAATAGCAAAGGTGCAGACAATATGAATTTGTTTTTGAAACTGATATTGGTATGGAACTGAGGAATGTTTAATCATTGATGGACAACCGTTGGCGATTTTCTCATAATTGTACATCCGTGTACGGAAGACATCAATCACATTTACTGAAAATTATTCTTTACTAATATTTTCGTCTTAGCAGTTATTATACTGGAATTACTGAAAGATTTTGTTTTTGGCTTAACTTGAATACCAACTAACTCGGTATAGCAAAGTTACAGACGATATGAATTTGTTTTGAAACTGATATTGGTATGGAACTGAGGAATGTCTATTTAATCCCTGGACAACCGGTTAACAAGCTTTACAAAATTGTTAGGCGTCCGAGTACGAGAAACGTAAATCACATTTACTGAAAATTATTTTACTGATATTTTTTTTCATCACAACTTCTATACTGGATTACTTAAAAGATTTTGTTTCGCTTGGTTTATCAAAAAATATGCAACTAACTTAAATAGCGAAGTTACAGACAATATGATTATTCAAAATTATCAAAAAGATATTGGTATGGAACTAGAAGAATGTTTTGATGGTTGATGAACAACCGTAAAAAATTTTAGTAATTGTACATCATGTATTTGAAGGAATAGATAACATTTATTTAAAATTATTTACTAATATTTACGTCTTCAGCAGGTTATTTATACTGGATTACTTGAAGGATTTTGTTTTTGGCTTAACTTTGAAAAAACCACACATCGTGTAATCAGCTTAGGTGACCATATAGGAGTACGGAACCTACAGTCGCTTACCGGACACTTACTTACAGGTTAACACGGCTTGTTTGAGTACCAACGCCTTACAATTCTTCGTACTCCTTTGCTAGCATCGATAATACACAACACTGCTCTGAAAAAGAATGGTTTCAATACCCTACTGAAATTAACAGATACTATAACTTTCGGACACTGACTTACAGGTTATACAGAGCTCGTCCGATGTCGCAACACCTTACGATTCTTCGTACTCCTTCGCTGAGCATCAATAACACGCTACACCGCTCTCTGAAAAAGAACGGTTTCAATACCGCTATGAAATTAACAGATACTATAACTTTCGGACACGGCCTACAGGTTAACGACAGCTTGTTGGATAAGCCAAGACACTTGCAATTCTTCGTACTCCTCTGCTTAGCATCAATAAGACAGCAACACCGCTCCGTAAAAAGAATGGTTTCAATACCCTGATGAAATTAGCAGATGCTATAACTTTCTGGACACTACTTACAGGTTAACACAGCTTGTTTGATGCCAACGCCTTACAATTCTTCGCAGTCCTTTGCTGAGCATCAATAATACACTAAACTGCTCTGAAAAAGAATGGTTTTAATACCCTACTGAAATTAACAGATACTATAACTTTCGGACACTGCCTACAGGTTAACACAGCTTGTTTGATGCCAACACCTTACAATCTTTTGTACTCCTTTGCTAGCATCAATAATACACAACACTGCTCTGAAAAAAGAATGGTTTCAATACCCTATGAAATTAACAGATACGTATAACTTTCGGACACTACTTACAGGTTAACACAGCTTGTTTGATGCCAACACCTTACAATTCTTCTACTCCTTTGCTAGCATCAATAATACACTACACTGCTCTGAAAAGAATGGTTTCAATACCCGATGAAATTAACAGATATTATAACTTTCGGACACTGCCTACAGGTTAACACAGCTTGTTTGATGCCAACACCTTACAATTCTTCGTACTCCTTTGCTAGCATCAATAATACACTACACTGTGCTGAAAAAGAATGGTTTCAATACCCTATGAAATTAACAGATACTATAACTTTCGGACACTGCCTACAGGTTAACACAGCTTGTTTGATGCCAACACCATACAATTCTTCATACTCCTTTGCTAGCATCAATAATACACAACACTGCTCTGAAAGAATGGTTTCAATACCCTATGAAATTAACAGATACTATAACTTTCGGACACTACTTACAGGTTAACACAGCTTGTTTGATGCCAACACCTTACAATTCTTCGTGCTCCTTTGCTAGCATCAATAATACACAACACTGCTCTGAAAAAGAATGGTTTCAATACCCTATGAAATTAACAGATACTATAACTTTCAGACACTACTTACAGGTTAACACAGCTTGTTTGATGCCAACACCTTACAATTCTTCGCAGTCCTTTGCTGGCATCAACAACACAACATCGCTGTGGTAAAGAGTGTTCGTTTCAATACCCTATGAAATTAACAGATACTATAACTTTCGGACACTACTTACAGGTTAACACAGCTTGTTTGATGCCAACACCTTACAATTCTGCGATTCTTTTGCTAGCATCAATAATACACAACACTGCTCTGAAAAAGAATGCTTTCAATAGCCCGATGAAATTAACAGATACTATAACTTTCGGACACTGCCTACAGGTTAACACAGCTTGTTTGATTCCAACACTTTACAATTCTTCGTACTCCTTTGCTAGCATCAAAAATACACAACACTGCTCTCGCAAAAGTACGGTTTCAATACCCTATGAAATTAACAGATACTATAACTTTCGGACACTACTTACAGGTTAACACAGCTTGTTTGATGCCAACACCTTACAATTCTTTGTATCTCCTTTGCTAGCATCAATAATATACAGCACTGCTCTCGTAAAAGAATGGTTTCAATACCCTATGAAATTAACAGATACTATAAGTTTCGGACACTACTTACAGGTTAACATAGCTTGTTTGATGCCAACACCTTACAATCCTTCAGTCCTTTGCCTGGCATCAATAATATACAACATCGCTGTGAAGAGTGTTGGTTTCAATACCCTATGAAATTAACAGATACTATAACTTTCGGACACTGCCTACAGGTTAACACAGCTTGTTTGATGCCAACACCTTAGATTTTTTACTCCTTTGAATAGCATCAATAATACACAACACTACTCTAAAAATTGATGGGAGAATCCTGATAATATAATTTAGGTAAAGTCAAAGATAAAATATCAATATAAAATAGAGTTTTTATATTTCACGACTGAACTATTATTAAAATTGCCACACTCAATAAAAATAATTCGTTTTCTGAATTTTTTGAGATTTACTTGGTTCTTTAAGTATATAATTTTAAACTGCAGAGAAAAACTATTCTCTCAATATCGCAAGAAGTCAACGATTTTGACAAAATTTTACTGACATTTTTCCTAATATTTTTTGCCAATTTTTTCATTTAAAAATGTGTTTGTATTAGATTCCAATCATCGCTGCATCCAGGAGTTTTTGATGGGAATGGAGGGGTCCGAGAAATTTTTGATGGGTGTGGTGGGCTCCCGACTGGTTACCATCATAGCCATTCTTTTGTTGTGAAGTGCTGCCTGTATAAGATTTGACATTGCGACAACACTCAGTGACTAGGAGATGGTGCGGTAAATCCCCCGCATCTAGATTCGATTCCTGGTTGCAATGAAATCAACATCTACTAACCGTTTTCCTGAGGATAAATGGTGACATGTCCTATATGTATCCAAATTGTGACCTTAATTGGCTTATTCGACGGCGGTTGATCAGCATCGTAGTCCTTCATTATATCTTTCAGTCGATTATAGTCATCAACTGTTTGTGTTTTGGTGCAGAGAAACAGTTGAAGGAGGAACACAGCAAAAAATATATATTGGAAAATCATTGTAGGTTATCTGACTAATGTTTAGCAACGCATAATAATTGTACATAATTGATTAGACAGGACCGTATAACTCTTTTGTTAAAGTTTGTAGTATCTGTTTCTTTCAAAGCGTGTTGAAACAAGCTTTCTTGCAGCAGTGTTGTATAATATTGATTCTAGAGAAAGGAGTGCGAAAAATGTGTAAGGTTTTGGCATGAACTGTCTGTCTTAGGCTGTACGCAGTGTCCGAAAGTTATAGTATCTGTTAATTTCATAGGGTATTGAAACCATTCTTTTTCAGAGCAGTGTTGTATATTATTGATGCTAGCAAAGGAGTACGAAGAATTGTAAGGTGTTCGCATCAAACAAGCTGTGTTAACCTGTAGGCAGTGTCCGAAAGTTATAGTATCTGTTAATTTCATAGGGTATTGAAACCATTCTTTTTCAGAGCAGTGTTGTGTATTATTGATGCTATTCAAAGGAGTACGAAGAATTGTAAGGTGTTGGCATCAAACAAGCTGTGTTAACCTGTAGGCAGTGTCCGAAAGTTATAGTATCTGTTAATTTCATAGGGTATTGAAACCAACACTCTTTTTCACAGCGATGTTGTATATTATTGATGCCAGCAAAGGACTGCGAAGAATTGTAAGGTGTTGGCATCAAACAAGCTATGTTAACCTGTAAGTAGTGTCCGAAACTTATAGTATCTGTTAATTTCATAGGGTATTGAAACCATTCTTTTTCAGAGCAGTGCTGTATATTATTGATGCTAGCAAAGGAGTACAAAGAATTGTAAGGTGTTGGCATCAAACAAGCTGTGTTAACCTGTAAGTAGTGTCCGAAAGTTATAGTATCTGTTAATTTCATAGGGTATTGAAACCATTCTTTTTCAGAGCAGTGTTGTGTATTATTGATGCTAGCAAAGGAGTACGAAGAATTGTAAAGTGTTGGAATCAAACAAGCTGTGTTAACCTGTAGGCAGTGTCCGAAAGTTATAGTATCTGTTAATTTCATAGGGTATTGAAAGCATTCTTTTTCAGAGCAGTGTTGTGTATTATTGATGCTAGCAAAAGAATACGCAGAATTGTAAGGTGTTGGCATTAAACAAGCTGTGTTAACCTGTAAGTAGTGTCCGAAAGTTATAGTATCTGTTAATTTCATAGGGTATTGAAACGAACACTCTTTTTCACAGCGATGTTGTATATTATTGATGCCAGCAAAGGACTGCGAAGAATTGTAAGGTGTTGGCATCAAACAAGCTGTGTTAACCTGTAAGTAGTGTCTGAAAGTTATAGTATCTGTTAATTTCATAGGGTATTGAAACCATTCTTTTTCAGAGCAGTGTTGTGTATTATTGATGCTAGCAAAGGAGCACGAAGAATTGTAAGGTGTTGGCATCAAACAAGCTGTGTTAACCTGTAAGTAGTGTCCGAAAGTTATAGTATCTGTTAATTTCATAGGGTATTGAAACCATTCTTTTTCAGAGCAGTGTTGTGTATTATTGATGCTAGCAAAGGAGTATGAAGAATTGTATGGTGTTGGCATCAAACAAGCTGTGTTAACCTGTAGGCAGTGTCCGAAAGTTATAGTATCTGTTAATTTCATAGGGTATTGAAACCATTCTTTTTCAGAGCAGTGTAGTGTATTATTGATGCTAGCAAAGGAGTACGAAGAATTGTAAGGTGTTGGCATCAAACAAGCTGTGTTAACCTGTAGGCAGTGTCCGAAAGTTATAATATCTGTTAATTTCATAGGGTATTGAAACCATTCTTTTTCAGAGCAGTGTAGTGTATTATTGATGCTAGCAAAGGAGTACGAAGAATTGTAAGGTGTTGGCATCAAACAAGCTGTGTTAACCTGTAAGTAGTGTCCGAAAGTTATAGTATCTGTTAATTTCATAGGGTATTGAAACCATTCTTTTTCAGAGCAGTGTTGTGTATTATTGATGCTAGCAAAGGAGTACGAAGAATTGTAAGGTGTTGGCATCAAACAAGCTGTGTTAACCTGTAGGCAGTGTCCGAAAGTTATAGTATCTGTTAATTTCATAGGGTATTAAAACCATTCTTTTTCAGAGCAGTTTAGTGTATTATTGATGCTAGCAAAGGACTGCGAAGAATTGTAAGGTGTTGGCATCAAACAAGCTGTGTTAACCTGTAAGTAGTGTCCGAAAGTTATAGTATCTGTTAATTTCATAGGGTATTGAAACCATTCTTTTTCAGAGCAGTGTTGTGTATTATTGATGCTAGCAGAGGAGTACGAAGAATTGTAAGGTGTTGGCATCAAACAAGCTGTGTTAACCTGTAGGCAGTGTCCGAAAGTTATAGTATCTGTTAATTTCATAGGGTATTGAAACCATTCTTTTTCAGAGCAGTGTAGTGTATTATTGATGCTAGCAAAGGAGTACGAAGAATTGTAAGGTGTTGGCATCAAACAAGCTGTGTTAACCTGTAAGTAGTGTCCGAAAGTTATAGTATCTGTTAATTTCATAGGGTATTGAAACCATTCTTTTTCAGAGCAGTGTTGTGTATTATCGATGCTAGCAAAGGAGTACGAAGAATTGTAAGGCGTTGGTCTCAAACAAGCCGTGTTAACCTGTAAGTAGTGTCCGGTAAGCAACTGTAGGTTCCGTACTCCTATATGACACCTAAGCTGATTACACAATGTGTGGTTTCAAGTTAAGCCAAAAACAAAATCTTTCAAGTAATCCAGTATAATAACTGTGAGACGTAAATATTAGTAAATAATTTTCAGTAAATGTGATTGATGTCTTCCGTACACGGATGTACAATTTTGAGAAAATCGCCAACGGTTATCCATCAACTGTTAAACATTCCTCAGTTCCATACCAATATCAGTTTCAAAACAAATTCATATCGTCTGTAACTTTGCTATTCAAGTTAGTTGGTATTCAAGTTAAGCCAAAAACAAAATCTTTTAAGTAATCCAGTATAATAACTGTGAGACGTAAATATTAGTAAATAATTTTCAGTAAATGTGATTGATGTCTTCCGTACACGGATGTACAATTTTGAGAAAATCGCCAACGGTTGTCCATCAACTATTAAACATTCCTCAGTTCCATACCAATATCAGTTTCAAAACAAATTCATATCGTCTGTAACTTTGCTATTCAAGTTAGTTGGTATTCAAGTTAAGCCAAAAACAAAATCTTTCAAGTAATCCAGTATAATAACTGTGAGACGTAAATATTAGTAAATAATTTTCAGTAAATGTGATTGATGTCTTCCGTACACGGATGTACAATTATGAGAAAATCGCCAACGGTTGTCCATCAACTATTAAACATTCCTCAGTTCCATACCAATATCAGTTTCAAAACAAATTCATATCGTCTGTAACTTTGCTATTCAAGTTAGTTGGTATTCAAGTTAAGCCAAAAACAAAATCTTTCAAGTAATCCAGTATAATAACTGTGAGACGTAAATATTAGTAAATAATTTTCAGTAAATGTGATTGACGTCTTCCGTACTCGGATGTACAATTTTGAGAAAATCGCCAACGGTTGTCCATCAACAAACATTCCTCAGTTCCATACCAATATCAGTTTCAAAACAAATTCATATCGTCTGTAACTTTGCTATTCAAGTTAGTTGGTATTCAAGTTAAGCCAAAAACAAAATCTTTCAAGTAATCCAGTATAATAACTGTGAGACGTAAATATTAGTAAATAATTTTCAGTAAATGTGATTGATGTCTTCCGTACACGGATGTACAATTTTGAGAAAATCGCCAACGGTTGTCCATCAACTGTTAAACATTCCTCAGTTCCATACCAATATCAGTTTCAAAACAAATTCATATCGTCTGTAACTTTGCTATTCAAGTTAGTTGGTATTCAAGTTAAGCCAAAAACAAAATCTTTCAAGTAATCCAGTATAATAACTGTGAGACGTAATTATTAGTAAAAAATTTTCAGTAAATGTGATTGATGTCTTCCGTACACGGATGTACAATGTTGAGAAAATCGCCAACGGTTGTCCATCAACTGTCAATAACATAAATTTAATACAATATTAAAACAATTTAATTATATATCAAGAGGAAGACAAAAGAAACTTAAAAAAAAACAAACAAAAAAAACAAAAAGCAAAAGCCACAAAAAAAAAAATAAACATTCCTCAGTTCCATACCAATATCAGTTTCAAAACAAATTCATATCGTCTGTAACTTTGCTATTCAAGTTAGTTGGTATTCAAGTTAAGCCAAAAACAAAATCTTTTAAGTAATCCAGTATAATAACTGTGAGACGTAAATATTAGTAAATAATTTTCAGTAAATGTGATTGATGTCTTCCGTACACGGATGTACAATTTTGAGAAAATCGCCAACGGTTGTCCATCAACTATTAAACATTCCTCAGTTCCATACCAATATCAGTTTCAAAACAAATTCATATCGTCTGTAACTTTGCTATTCAAGTTAGTTGGTATTCAAGTTAAGCCAAAAACAAAATCTTTCAAGTAATCCAGTATAATAACTGTGAGACGTAAATATTAGTAAATAATTTTCAGTAAATGTGATTGATGTCTTCCGTACACGGATGTACAATTTTGAGAAAATCGCCAACGGTTGTCCATCAACTGTTAAACATTCCTCAGTTCCATACCAATATCAGTTTCAAAACAAATTCATATCGTCTGTAACTTTGCTATTCAAGTTAGTTGGTATTCAAGTTAAGCCAAAAACAAAATCTTTCAAGTAATCCAGTATAATAACTGTGAGACGTAATTATTAGTAAAAAATTTTCAGTAAATGTGATTGATGTCTTCCGTACACGGATGTACAATGTTGAGAAAATCGCCAACGGTTGTCCATCAACTGTTAAACATTCCTCAGTTCCATACCAATATCAGTTTCAAAACAAATTCATATCGTCTGTAACTTTGCTATTCAAGTTAGTTGGTATTCAAGTTAAGCCAAAAACAAAATCTTTTAAGTAATCCAGTATAATAACTGTGAGACGTAAATATTAGTAAATAATTTTCAGTAAATGTGATTGATGTCTTCCGTACACGGATGTACAATTTTGAGAAAATCGCCAACGGTTGTCCATCAACTATTAAACATTCCTCAGTTCCATACCAATATCAGTTTCAAAACAAATTCATATCGTCTGTAACTTTGCTATTCAAGTTAGTTGGTATTCAAGTTAAGCCAAAAACAAAATCTTTCAAGTAATCCAGTATAATAACTGTGAGACGTAAATATTAGTAAATAATTTTCAGTAAATGTGATTGATGTCTTCCGTACACGGATGTACAATTTTGAGAAAATCGCCAACGGTTGTCCATCAACAAACATTCCTCAGTTCCATACCAATATCAGTTTCAAAACAAATTCATATCGTCTGTAACTTTGCTATTCAAGTTAGTTGGTATTCAAGTTAAGCCAAAAACAAAATCTTTTAAGTAATCCAGTATAATAACTGTGAGACGTAAATATTAGTAAATAATTTTCAGTAAATGTGATTGATGTCTTCCGTACACGGATGTACAATTTTGAGAAAATCGCCAACGGTTGTCCATCAACTATTAAACATTCCTCAGTTCCATATCAATATCAGTTTCAAAACAAATTCATATCGTCTGTAACTTTGCTATTCAAGTTAGTTGGTATTCAAGTTAAGCCAAAAACAAAATCTTTCAAGTAATCCAGTATAATAACTGTGAGACGTAAATATTAGTAAATAATTTTCAGTAAATGTGATTGATGTCTTCCGTACACGCATGTACAATTTTGAGAAAATCGCCAACGGTTGTCCATGAACTGTTAAACATTCCTCAGTTCCATACCAATATCAGTTTCAAAACAAATTCATATCGTGTGTAACTTTGCTATCGGATGACTAATTCGACTCTATTTTTCCATACGAACTTATATCTTTTACACATAATTGTTTTCATATTTGAAAGTTTCAAACTGCCAATATTTGCGTATATACAATAACTGATAACAAATTTTGAACTAAAACATTGCACATGGCACGGGAATTCCAACATTTCCGGCCACTTAGACCGATAGTCCTGTCGCCAAACAATCAAAGCTTTATTAAATGTCTCAAAATTATATTCAACCCGGATCCGTAACAAACTGGTGGAACAGGGATACACAATAAAACGTATCTTTAACTCATCAACAACTACTTTTAAAAACTTACAAAAATGCTTTTTGTTTTTATTTCCTATGCAAATATGATAACCTTAGCAGAGTTCAGAACCATGTATCATACACGCTCATAGGGGTGGGAATTATTTCCCTGAGTCCCCCCAGAGAGCCCGGCTTTGCACCTAACCTGATAGGTGACCCTGCTCTTCCACCTCCTCCGGGCGCCGTTGGTGCTGCACCCCTCCAACCGCCTTTGCGCCCTCGGGGGGATGCCGAAGACCTACCCCTGGGACTTTCAACGTCCATCGATTATGTTTCGAAACTGCTTATGTTTTGAACGTCATTATACAATCGAGCGCTCTCATTATAACATTATACGTATATATTCCATCAACAAGAGCACGTTGGGGGAAAATTCAGCGTTCTGCACCAAATGTTGTAATAGATCGTATCTTTCTACAATGTAGGAAATATTTATGCTGTGTTTCTTGGGCATCTATAAGAAATTTAGGTTTAATATTTTTCATTTATTTTTTGTCATTTCCGGAAAATTTCTACGCACTGTCCTGAATTCTGTGTGTTTTGTTACTGATTTCTCAACATTGGTATAATGCTGCGTTTACGCTATATATAAGTTGCCCGCCGCATGTAGGTTTTGTCAAGGTACAGCCTGTGTACCGCTAATGATATAGTTCACAGAACACCAACGCTCTATTCTAAGCAATTATATATGGTGTTTCCGACATTGTTAGTATTTATATATGGTATCATGGACACTGTAAACGTATAGCTAGCGGTGATGAAATTTTTTTATAACATGCCTTGTTCTTTTCCGTTGTAGGAAGTTTATACAGTGCAAGGTTGTCCAGGCATTTAGAGTGCAAAGCTTTAAAAGGCATGGTTTATGATATACAGTCAGTTAACGTAAATAATTTGAAATTTCATTTAGCTAATTTTCCCGTTTTTTATATACAACTATTCAAACATACTGTTAAGAAGACATCACAGTGTACTGTACATAGTGTCGGCGACACCATTACTTGTGCTACATAGTTTATGCTTCCGACTACCATGCACCGTGGTATGGTTGTGATCACACATGGACAAACCTTTCACCTCGCGACCGTTAACGTAAACGCCGCATAAATCCGAAGTAGGGATGTTGACCCAACTGAATCCTGCAAAGCATCAATTAATTACGATAATGTCTGATTGAAGCCCCCCGCCCTCAGCGTTGCCGCTACCGAAGAAAATAAAAATTGGGATAAAATTAGTAAAAATTAAGATAAAATTGGCAAAAACGAAAGGTGCGGTCCTCGGAGGGGATCGTAAGTACGCCCGTATTTAACCCGCCACAAGGATCCTCCCATCGAGCGTATGTGCCCCCAAGCCGACGAACCTTCGACACCTATGATGTAACATATTGCTGTTTTCAGTTACATATCAAGGTCTTCGGATGCGGCATTCACTTTTTGATTATGTTTTTATTTTTCCGGATACATTAAGTTAAAGCCCAATTTTCACAATAATTAGAATTTCGATGGCCGAGGCGTTTCTGTATGTAAATATCTAACATTGCTCTGTTAAATACGACCATGCCAAATTAACATCTATTAGAATGCTAAGCTAAATGAAAGAACAGTAATAACGAATCAAAAAATATGTTAATAAATAGTTTGGATACATTGCAAAAATGTTTCTAGTAACTTTGGGCTTTACAAAATGCAATTGTCTAAACATGACAAAACGATATCGTATTACTTACGGTGTTATTCTTAGAATATTAGGCGTCTGATAGGCAAAACCTTCTACTATTGATAGATACTGTGGTTCAGCGATGCTATTAATTACTTTACAAAAATTCTGGGTACGGAATATCATACATTATAAACAATCGATGTTCACTTTCTTTTGCAAACAATTTCGACATCATTGGTGTATAAAAATCTTTATATGCCTATATATAATATATACAGAATTATATGTATGCCATAGGCGTTGATAGAGAACGGGGCGGTCTGTCAGACCAATATGGTAGTGTCATCCCCAAGTTCTTCACCCCTTGAAGGCTCCGCATACAACAAATAGTGGAAATTATGAAAAATTTATCGTAAATTGGTAAAATTGATTCCAAATATTTCAAAAAATCACCCCTGAGGACTTCTTCCCACCGCCGAACATCTACCCCCTCCTCTAAGCCGACTGACTTTGAAACATATGATGTATAAAAAGAAACGTTATTTTTGATATAAACATACGTTAAATGTTATTTGTTCTAAAAACATATATATATATAAAATGCACATATATATACGTGCATTTGTGTCGTTAAAAAATAATGATGAATGTATTTCCCGAATAACGACAGAAAGTTTCATCGTAAACCTTTATCTTTCGGGGTTATAATGCAAGACATCAGCGCTGAGGAACCTTCCCGGAAAGGCCCATGTCAACTTTAGGGGCCGGAGTATAATGCATGCCATGCCGTTAGCGATATACTAATCCTAAGCCTTAGTCTTAGCCTAAGCCCTATATGAGCCATTGACTAAGCTTAAGCCAAAATAGGGGGGCTGCTGCCCCCCGAAACCCCCGCTTTAAGTTGTTCTTCTTTCTAACGTTATTACGTGAAACAACGTGGCTAAAGTCGGGGAAGCCGATGTTAAAACACATATTAAAAATACCAGCGCATGGCTGAAGCGTTGTCGGTACTAGACGTATTAATTGTCGTATGAAAAATATTTAATCCCCTTTCGGCATATATAATAATTTATAAGCAATTAATAGACGAACCACCATTTTACAAAGAAATTCAGTAAAATGCTAATGAGGTAAACCGAGATTCCTAGTATTTCAACCAACGGCTGATTGTGAGACTTTAATAGCGTTAGCT
The DNA here is from genome assembly GCA_030248225.1 of Trileptium ribeirensis. NCBI lineage: Eukaryota > Metazoa > Nematoda > Enoplea > Enoplida > Thoracostomopsidae > Trileptium > Trileptium ribeirensis. The sequence continues at coordinate 16,450 of JASANE010021475.1, forward strand.
TGGGTTAGTCAGCTCAAACAACATATCACTGGGTGTAAGTAGTATTCCAGCTAGGCAGCCGATGTCAATCGCTGCATTATTTTTTGGCAATATAAGTCTTACAGCATAGTTTCTGGTTCTCGCATAATGACAACGATGCAGTTTGTTTAGTTCAATTCTTATGGTGCTGTCATAGCTAGGATAAACTTGCAGAGAGTAGATTTTTTTGTAAAAAAAATGTTTTATAAATGACGTTAATGCGCTTGAGCCATCACTTGTGTTCAGAGAGTCGTCACAAATATTGTTGAGTTGATTTGGATAAAAAAATTTGTTTATGATGACATTCAAACAAGTATAAACAAAGCACATAAAAGCATTTCAGCACAAAAACCCGATAAGCGACTTCGCGACTGTCATCGCGACACCATAAAAACACTTGGAGCACCATGAAAAATCAGGACTGAGTGATGAGTTAAGGCGTGAAGTCCAGCAAACAGTAAAAACGTTAGAGTCGCTACCCACTCCCTCGACAGGAGGCAAGCCTACACCCACGGGGTACCTAAATTTTTGAATTTATTTGTCACTTCGAGCTGAAGACTGTGTGAATCTGTTTCCAGAAAAGAAAACAGTTATCCCACAACAGGGCTAGATTAGCTCACAACTAGTAAGTCCTAAAGTTGTCTCATTGATGTTAACCCTGGCCAGGGGTCAACCGTCGGCATGAAAGCCGGGCATTAATTCCCGCAGTTTCTTAGCTCAGCTTAACAATTTAGCTCCCCCTGAGAGCATAACGGAGCCCACAGATACCCATCCCTCCTTCCTACAAACGTTATTCGTTCGGTCCCAAACGCCGCATAAGCACAGAACATTCAACTAATTTATAAAATCTTAAACCAGCTTCGCGTTTCAATGATCCCAAAACAAGGCCTCGCTGGCAGAATCCAGTTTCCATAAAAACCGTGAACAGCTCAAGGAAAACTCCCTGAAGCCTTTAACTCAGTGAAATAGCTACAGAATCTTTGGATCTACTATATATGAATGATTTTGTTGTGAAGTCAACTTATGATCATAGGGAATCAGAAGGACTTCGGCCACAAATTTTACACCTAAGTAATTCACACAAAACTCTCAACCGGAACATTGGCGTTCCAGAGGCACTTTTGGTGTATCAATAACAGAAAGAAGGGAATTGTCATACGACAAATAGAAAATTCAATTCGAGAGAGTATGACTGACTATGTTCAATCTTAGAAGTTTAAGGGTATGTAAATTTAAATATATACGTATATATCTAACCTACACTTGGAGAAAATAAACTCCATCCTGACACCACGCCCCTCCCAGCTACTTACACATGCCGGCCGGTAGCTGTCGGTTCTTTGTCATCTTCGGCAATACCTGATGAAAGTAAAAAATCCATTTGTCAAAGAAAAGAAAATATGTATATAACGCGTCCGTGCCTGTCAGAAGGATCGTTTTAACCACGCGCTGCCGAATTTGAACTGATTCCTAAAAATTTGAACGTCGCGCCCGACCTCAAAATTTTCGCCTGTGTATAACCTAGCGTTTTTGTCACCCTCGAGTTGGAGGCGATTTCTTGTCGCCCCACTTTTATCGATTTTTGTTTGATGACAAATCGGAAAAGTTTAAAAATAGTGGATTCCGTTCTACCGTAAATTTAAAGTCCCACTGAAGAGAGAGGACAACAAAACATCTTCACCTGCAGATCAGGGTCGAAGGTGAAGATTTTCGTCTGAAATTTTACATTGTTCTCCGAAACTCTCTTAATTTTTTCAAAATTCTCGAATTCTCTTAATTATATGTTGACATTTGGCAAGCCAAACGCTCGGAATCCAAAACAAATGTAATCCCGAAACCACGAACAAAATTATTATTATCAAAATTATTAAAATATCACTTTAGATTATTACACAAAGTAAGTGGTATACCAGCACACATATTGAACCCCAGCCGAATTGTCTGAGTATATTCTTATATCTCGTTCAGTTTTATTTGCAAACATTATACGTTGTTGCTTCGGTCTGGTGGCTCATGTTTATGTTTCAAGTCTGTCTGAGCCTATAAAAACATACACCTTCACATGTCCGGCTGTAAAGTTGAAATTGTAGTCTCAATTGGAAACTGCTTTTCAACCACTGCCGGACGGAATGGGTCGCGAAGTTAAGCCTAAACTGGAACCCGGAACGGACTACACCTCGGGGATTGAGCGCTTAAGGCGTCTATTCGGCGTGATCCAACGGTACACCCGGCGGGCTTACACTTTTCATTCCCCCGTACCTTTATGTATGTATACCAATATATAAGCACTATATATAATTCGTAAAACACGAATTTCAGTCAAAGGTTGTACTGTATACTTTATGCCTTATATTTATATATTTGTCTGGACTTATATTTGTGTACATTCGTATATATGTAGTATATTAGGTTATTTTGCTAACTAATCATTATTATTAGGAATGGTAAGTACTAACGACGCTAAAGAAAATGCCAGATAAAAAAGAGAGAAAGAAAAACAGAGGAAGAGAGAACGGGTCAAAGGTAAAATAAAAGAACCAGAAAGGTTTCAGAAAGAAAGAAAAAGAGAAACTACACGAAAAGTACAACATATAGTGAAGAGTTATCCAAACAACGACCAAAACGTCGCATAAAGGCTACCGCCACACCACAAAAGAGAGACCGAGCAGATACGAGCAAAACGACAACCAAAAAGATCGAATAGATAAAAAATTAGAGTTCTAATGCTACTAAATGCAAGGGTATATCATTTAAATAATATCAAACGCACGGGAGTATCAGACGGAAAATCGGGAATCAAACCTTGCGTTGCTTTGTATACTTTAGAATGGGGAGCTTTGGCAAGCTGTCCTGCAACGGCTTTGTAGATTGATGCCTCAAGATATGATCGTCGTGACAAGGCGATTCGAATGAGGGCCACACCCTCGGCTTACAGGTGGGTAATATAAAAATGTTGAAAATGCTAACATGAAGAAAATAGATGCGTCGTTCACAGAGAAATGTGTGCACTTACTCAACATCGTCAGCATATACACGCGTGTGTATGGAAACCTTACATTCGATTGCATGTGATGTTAGTCGTGTCGGTTTTATAACAGGTAGGATATAAGTGAAGCCCCTACCCCCAAACTGTGGAGCACAACCACATTCTATTTGTTACGCGTGAAATAAAAATTGCGAAGATTGGATGATTGCGTTATGAATTATGGTTGATATACACGGAGAAATAGATTTTTTCGTACAACTGTGCACCATTTGAAGAAACTCCACTCGATTCATTTCCATACGTATTAATCGTCAGAGCTTTGTTAACACTCTACATTAATACATCAGTTAGTGAAATTACATTAAAGTACAGTAATATGGAACTGTTTCGGTGTTTTCGTTCTAGAAGAATAACTACTGGGTGGATTAAGACCGGCCAGAGCTCTTTTCACTTCATGATGGGTGAGCTATTGTAAAATTTCCACTGGGCAGATTTCTGTCAGGAGAATAAGAGGTTGCAGTATTCCGGATAGATAGATTTAAGGAATTTCTACGATAAAAATAAAATTTTGTTGTAAACATCATTTACCGGTACGTTAAACGAAATTCAATAGTGTTTTTAGTTACTCAGTTACACATTAAACGAGTGGAGCATGAAATACTATATAATTTTTATTGGAACATCTCAAGTGAGAGATATTCCAATAAAAATAATAATATGTTACACACTTCATAATTTAGCAATTTTGACAAATTTTTTTGATTTGGCTTAATTTAAATATTAGGAAAACTCATGTGGGAGACCGTAAAGTCGTCAAGTGATATAATAGGGTTTACACAAGAAGATAACTAATTTTAATTTAATTATTAACCTATCATACATTCAGTGATATAAAACTTAGTTTACGTAGCAGGTTTTGGTCATTTAGCAAGGTTGAATTTAGAATAACTCAAAAGATCTTCGCCTTAGTTCATTCAAGCCGATCACATTGAAAAGCTTGTGAAATTCTTCACTGCGTAACACCCGATTTTCTATATTTTGACGGGATACAGATCGTTGAAATCGTGTCTTTCGCTCCGAATGCCCGGACTTTTAATTTTGCTACTTTGCATTGTTTCCGATTCTTGTTAACCATTATAGTTTTATTCAAATAACATGCTTCACTCCCTCGTAAATGCTATAATTTTGATTTTAGCTAATCTCATTAATTTAAGTATTTTGCCGCTCTTTTTGCGATAAGTGGTTGATAGCCTCCTATTTCCGGACGATCATACTCGAAAGCCTAATGAACGATTAAGGGTGAGCACTGGTCGAGTTCCTTGTTTCTTTGAGATTTCGTAGATATTGACTGAAGGTCAATATCTCTATATATCCGTCAGACTAGCCTAAAACTAAATGAGATCATTCGTCACAGAACCCTTTTCTCTATTAGATTGTTCTTCGTCACGTATCTCCGCTTGACATGGTAAATCATGGCGTTTACAGAAAAATATCTTCACTCATAAGTGTCGAAAGTCCGTCGACTCAGGCGAGGTGTGCCAATTTTTTTAAATCTTCAGTAACACAATTTTTTCGAATTTTGCCCTATTTTTACTAAAAGTTTCATCAATTTTTATCAATTTATGCCAATTTATGTTAAATTTTCTAAATTTATTCAATTTTTGCTCAAAATTTTCTAGGCGCAGGGTGTGGAGCCTTCAGGGGGTGCATTTGGTTTGCGGAGGTCCGACCATCAGCAAGTAGGCCTTCCTTACCCTCCATCGGCACTTATTCCCAACATATACTTTTTATAAGGAAGAAGAATTTTTTATACGTGAATCCACTTTAGGTGCGTATGCCATGGTTGCATTTTAATCTACTTCAAACTGAATTGTGCAAAAATTCGCATTCACAAAAAGTGAGTACTAATAACAGAAATTTCTGCACAATTATGCAGTGCGCACGTATGTTCCCCATCATCACTATCATCGACATCATGATATGGCATGCTGTATCGGACATCTGTGTTCGCGATCTATTAGAGTGTTACAGTATAAGAGAAAATACGCGACTGTTAAAAATGCATTTTACTTGTAAATTTTGTCAGCAAATTGCGAAGCTAAATCGCTAAATAGTTATTGCAAATAGCGCCCACGCGTTGATGTAAACGAAATAATCTACCAGTACAAAAAAGAAAATCGTGCGCGTTCATCGCTTTTATGCATCATTTACCTTAAGATATGTGCAGCAGGGCCGGATTTTGTCCCAGTCTGCCACGGCTCTGAAGTCATGCTTGGTTAGAAGCGATTAGCCAGTGTGACATTTTTTGGGACGAGCCAGACCCTACCAATATATTTAGCTAACAGTAAAGCGAAGCTCATAAATGTCACAAAGGCTGGAATCGGCTTTCAAGGTGCAGAAATATATGACGACAAAAAAATCCTGAAAAAATGGAAATTGGTGATATTTATGGTCATATATTCGTAGAACATCCTTCAAGTTACAATAGCACAATAATTTTCATGCATAAAAGAGCGTGTTTTACATAGCTACTAGCTTGGCTTGTGAAAGGCATTTTTTAAAATTTGAAAATAGCTATATTTCCGTATTTATTTTACCCGCATTTATGGTCATTGCGTTAATTACTACTAATGCGGAGTTCACGTTATAATGTCGCCAACGTTTGGAACCTATGTACATCACACTGTGTCGCACACACTGTTTACAACAGGGTGTCTTAGACACCCCTTGTTTTTAATAAATTTTTTCAACGGTAGCTAGTTATGCGTATTACCACTGCGCGACAGTGTCAGCACACCGTCTCTTCTGGCAGCTTTATTGACAGTGTTTGGAATTATTTGAGCAATGTTCATATGGGCTAGATACAAATATCGAGAATTTAGAAAAAACTACACAGGACAGTTCACTAATAAACCGCATTAGCTACAGACGGTGTTCGTTATAGTTAGTTCGCTCCAAATTTATAGCTAAGGGTGTGTACGACACTGTCAAGAAAAAATGTAGTGGTTAGGGCTGTATCGTACACTCTTTGCAATTGATTTACTGTATGGGTGTCACCACGACTGTCTATACGGTATGGTCGCAACTACAGGAGGTCAAAACTTCCAAACAGCGGGGACATTATAACGTGAACGCCGCATAATCTTGCCTTTTTTGGACCTAAAGCGAAATAATTCCCGTGTAACCCAATCTGCTAAACTGAATGTAATAATTATTTTTTCAGTAGTCCGTCCCGGCTATCAAACCCTGAGACAGCCACTCCCGGCTTGTACAAACATACTAGCATAGCTTAGCTATTTATATTTTATTTATGAAAGGCCGGATGTAGTTGTGACTTTCTGTCACAAGCCGGAATTGGCTCTGTGACAGAATCCGGTTCTAGGTGCACACATCTTGTTAAATGATGCATTACAAGCATGAACTGACATATCATAAGAAGAACCCAGGTGTATGCAGCTAAAATAGGCTTACACATTACATATCCAAACGTATTAACCACATCACTTGTTATAATTTTAGACCGACTTTGATGAAAGCCTGTACTGTTCACCTCGTGCTTGACCCGAATACTGGTGAATTAATAATCGCAAAATGGTACTATTTTCCATTTTTTTCTTTGATCAAACTAATGTTCCTACATGTGTAATAGGCCGCCCGGCCTGTTACGTTTGCTAATACTTGCGTGGAAGCCCTCAGCAGAGGCACTAACATAAGAAATACACATGTTGTCAAGTGCAAGGAAAGCCAGACAGTCTGATAGGGCGATCGCAGCTTTTTACCCATAATGCCATGGGTTTTGTATCGTATACAGCTCTGTGTGCATTAGCGTGCATTTGCAATCGCTTTATGTGGCGTTTATGGATAGTAAAAGACCCCATATAAAAGTTTAATCCAATGGTCGAGACTACACCATCCAGTGGTATACAGTGTACACGTACACTATATGATGAATATAGAAGGTGTATGAGACACCATCAACTTTGCTATAGTCGCTTTATGTGGCGTTTATGGATAGTAAAAGACCCCATATAAAAGTTTAATCCAATGGTCGAGACTACACCATCCAGTGGTATACAGTGTACACGTACACTATATGATGAATATAGAAGGTGTATGAGACACCATCAACTTTGCTATAGTGGCTAAATCTACCCCGTGTTTATTACTGACGATGTCAAGGACACCATCCACAAACACATTATATAAGGTGTGTAAATAACGGCATGGTGTAGCTGACACCATATAGAATTTATGGTGTAGTCTACAACATACTATTATCAACACTATATTTATTACCTATGTATACTATCTTAAAATACCATCAGAAATACCACAGTTTCAAAGACGCCACATTAATGTATGGTGGCAGAGACACTCAGGGGACAAAACTTACACATGTCCTTTATACCGTAAACGCTGCATTATTTGTTATTGAATCTGTGAGTCGTTACGCGACGTTCACGTTATAACGTCCCCAACATTTGGAACCTATGTACGCCGCACAATGTCAGGCACACTGTTGACAACAGGGTGTCTTAGACACCCCATGTATTTAATAAATGTTTCAAAGGTAGCTAGTTACGCTTATTTACCACTTCTCGACAGTGTCAGACACACGGTGTCTTCGGGCACTTTTATTGACAGTGTTCGGAATTATTTGAGCAATGTTCATAAGGGCTAGATACAAATATCGACTATTTAGAAAAAACTACACAGGACAGTTGACTAATAAACCGCATTAGCTACAGACGGTGCCCGTTAATCGGCTTTCAAGGTGCAGAAATATATGACGACAAAAAAAATCCTGAAAAAATGGAAATTGGTGATATTTATGGTCATATATTCGTAGAACATCCTTCAAGTTACAATAGCACAATAATTTTCATGCATAAAAGAGCGTGTTTTACATAGCTACTAGCTTGGCTTGTGAAAGGCATTTTTTAAAATTTGAAAATAGCTATATTTCCGTATTTATTTTACCCGCATTTATGGTCATTGCGTTAATTACTACTAATGCGGAGTTCACGTTATAATGTCGCCAACGTTTGGAACCTATGTACATCACACTGTGTCGCACACACTGTTTACAACAGGGTGTCTTAGACACCCCTTGTTTTTAATAAATTTTTTCAACGGTAGCTAGTTATGCGTATTACCACTGAGCGACAGTGTCAGCACACCGTCTCTTCTGGCAGCTTTATTGACAGTGTTCGGAATTATTTGAGCAATGTTCATAAGGGCTAGATACAAATATCGACTATTTAGAAAAAACTACACAGGACAGTTGACTAATAAACCGCATTAGCTACAGACGGTGCCCGTTATAGTTAATTCGCGCCAAATTGGTAGCTAAGGTTGTGTACGACACTGTCAAAAATGTAGTAGCTAGGGCTGTATCGTTCACTCTCGGCAATTGATTTACTGCATGGGTGTCACCCTGACTGTCTATACGGTAGGGTCGCAACTACAGGACGTCAAAAATTCCAAACAGCGGGGACATTATAACGTGAACGCCGCATAATCTTGCCTTTTTTGAACCTAAAGCAAAATAATTTCCGTGTAACCCAATCTGCTAAACTGAATGTAATAATTATTTTTTCAGTAGTCCGTTCCGGCTATCAAACCCTGAGACAGCCACTCCCGGCTTGTACAAACATAGTAGCATAGCTTAGCTATTTATTTTATTTATGAAGGGCCGGATGTAGGTGTGACTTTCTGTCACAAGCCGGAATTGGCTTTGTGACAGAATCCGGTTCTAGGTGCGCACATCTTAAGTTAAATGATGCATTACAAGCATGAACTGACATATCATAAGAACAACCCAGGTGTATGCAGCTAAAATTGGCTTACACATTATATATCCAAACGTATTAACCACATCACGTGTTATAATTTTAGACCGTCTTTGATGAGAGCCTGTACTGTTCACCTCGTGCTTGACCCCAATACTGATGAGTTAATAATCGCAAAATGGTACTATTTTCCATTTTTTGATCAAACTAATGTTCATACATGTGTAATGGGCCGCCCGGCCTGTTACGTTTGCTAATACTTGCGTGGAAGCCCTTAGCAGAGGCACGATCGTAAGAAATACACATGTTGTAAAGTGCAAGGAAAGCCAGACAGTCTGATAGGCCGATCGCAGCTTTTTACCCATAATGCCATTTGTATCGTTTACAGCTCTCTGTGCATTAGCGTGCATTTGCAATTGCTTTATGTGGCGTTTATATATAGTAAAAGACCCCATATAAAAGTTTAATCCCTTAATGGTCGAGACTACCCATCCAGTGGTATACTGTACTAGGACCAGTTCTGGCCCTAAGGGATCCCAGCTGCACCACCCTTTTAGCACTGTGGTGCCCGGACAACCCCGGCTTCCACGACTCCCCGGTGATCCGCTGGATGACCTAAGGGAACCGCTTAGCTTAGCAGGTTGCCGGCGGGTTAACCATGGTGTTCGGCCTGGCCCCTATAGTGGCCCACGTGTCTAATGGTACGAAGGTCCCCCTGAGTGAGAGTCAACCGTTCAGCCTGCTCACAGGAAATAAGGCTGACTCGCCTTTCCTCCATACTCCAACTAATCCCCTAAGCGGGGTTCTCTGGTCCTGGTGTAACCTTGGCAAGATTCCCGTTGGTGTGTCCCTTTACGCTATTGTCCCGTTGTAATCCTAGAGTGTTGCACGACAGGCCCTGAAACCTAGACTATGACCACGTGTCAATCCTAATGGTGGCCTCGTCGGGTATGTCCCCTGAATTTGATTACCGATAACAACGTTGGGGTACTGAGGCGAGGGCCCCAGTCCCTTGAGTGTATAAACTCTTACTACTAGTGTTACGTGCCGGGCGGCGAGTTACGCAAAGCGACAATTAACTGCGAGAGGCTTCGCGGCGGGAGCGTTCCTGACGGTTCAAGTAAAACACGGATGTAAATCGGGGTGCATAGTGGATTGCCGGCTCGGGCCTTAAAGCGGAAACTGCGGGAGAGCTTGCGTCAGCGGATTAGATCGACAGGGCGCGGGATTATGGATGACTTGTCCGCTGTGGCGCCAAATTAACTCAGGTTCAAAAATCTTTAGAGGTTCCTGTTGAAACTGATTTCTAAGATTCTACTGGGGCCAGAAATTTAAATAAACTCCTAACTGAATCAAAAAGTGACACACGGTTCAATTGATTTACTATTGATCCCTTCTTTTTGTATTCATTTCACCTTATAAACACCGCCCAATCGGAGCGTACAGCACTTATTTTACAACACAAATAATATAACGTTATTAATTTCGGGTACCCTGCAAGATACCCTAGGGCAGGCATTATATCCCTGTTGAACACGACCCCTTAGACAGTCTTCCATCGACTTAAGCCTATCATTTTTATGAAGACGTAACCGATTCCCTGGGAACTTTCCATTTGCGCTCTTTTATCGATGAAACTGTTGTCTACCTATTGAACCACGTTAATTTTTCCTCAACGTACTGAAAACTCCAGATGAAAAGCAGGACTGAAAGTCCATCAAATTTTTGTAGATTCGCGACAGAGACTGGAGTGGCCCGCAGCGATCTGACCCGGTTCATCTTCAGATTCGCTCCCAGGGGTTCCGCGAGTGGGTGCCTACGTGGATTTTCCTCGTGGTTGCACGGTTAGAAAACCCTCGTCCCACCAAAGTTCAACACGGCTCGCTCACCGACAGCCCCAGTCTCTATTTCGTTCTACGCTCAGCTGGTGAGCCTCTTAAAAAATTTTTTATCGAGTTCTGGTCCGCAGTCATTTGCATCGGGTACTACTCGTAGAAGCGGGGAATGCGGCATGCAATGAAAAATTCTAGCGCTGTGAGTTTAGTTCTAAAAACGAATCGGAGTCAGCTAGTGTAACTGGAGGATGCAAACGACTACGTCCCCAGAATAACTCTTATCACCCCCCCAAATTTTGTAGGAAGCTTATTTAGACGTAGCCCTTAGCTCTGTCTCTTCGCACTTATAAATATTTTTGCCTGACCCTACATGCAGAATTGAATATTGGTCGAGACAATCACGGTTCGTCACCCGATGATAGATGAACTCCAATTTCCTTCTAAGAGAAGGGTAGAAAGCAGGCTGCGCCCCTTGACCTGCCGAGATGACACGCCAGGGGCGGCAGAGGCTTTCTATCAAGGGCCAAAACTCCCAAGGCTCCCGGTTACCGTAGCTGCACGACTTGGGGTGCCTGGATTGTTTGCCCTTTTTGTGAAGATGAACGCAACCCCCAAAATTTGTAACACACTGCGGGGTGTCGCTCTGGAAATGCCAAAACCGCGACGATGATCGCGACTGTCTCGACCCTCCTAAAAATCTGAAAAACGCAAGTTTTTCTTTGCGTCCTACGAGATCTCTTAAAACCGTATCCATTTCCTTAAAGTAAAAATTTTGATCACTCCTCGGACCTCTGAACGGTGCACGGAAAGAAAACGTCCGAGGAGCGGGGAACCAGTCGAAACGCGGGCGGCCGTAAATTTAAATCTTTTTCGCGAATTTTGTGAATTTTATCGGGGTCCGGCCTTTACGGGCACTCAGAGAATTCTTCCGACGCTCCAGCGTCCGCAAAGACGGCCCTTGCATAAGTGAAAGAAACCACAACCAGTGCAGCTCTCCACCGTCGGGGCACGGTGAAAGACTACACTGGCCCGCGCGAAAAACCGACGAAAAACCTAGTAAGCGCAAAAACAAAAAGCTCTACTTAGTGGCGGCAACCGCTAACTTTTAAAAGCAAAGTTCGACTGGTCCCAATCGGAGAATTGGGCAGTCTCCTTTTATACCCTGATTTGTCAATAAATGTTTGACAGCTCGATATTTGAAATTTGGCCATCAGTTATAATGTTAACAAGAAATTCCTAAGGCCGATACGCGCTCAAAATAATAATTACATTACCAAACTCTTGCAATATGTATACATAGCGACTGCACATAAGCGGTAAATAAAATGCAACGATTAATAATTATAGCAGTGTCGACGAACCAAGTCCTATAGTTCGCAACAATGCCTGCGGCTGCCGATGGTCGACTTAAACTCAGCACACCACATGTTATTGACCATTTCCCGACGACCGAAGCGAGAAAATTGATGGCCCTTAACGAGGTGTGTTTAAGTTCGGGGCAGAAAAGAACGAAAACAAACTAAACCTCGCGCTGGTCGGCGCGAGGCCCATAACTTTGAAAAATATATAAAAGCGCTTCAGGCGCTGGAAATAAACTAGGATTTTTATAGATTTTATTTATATTTCACGAACGAAGAGGAGTAGGCGTCCCGGGTCGGAATCATATCTATGCCCTGGCTGGTCGCCTACTTATGAGAACCTTAACTTTAACGTAGTTCCCCTAGGAGGCCCGTTAGAGGCCGTTGTCCCCGTGCAAACTAGTAAAATTTTAGGTCCCAATTGAGTTATGGGAGTCCTGCGGAGATCCGTTAGATCGGATGGCCCCGGTGGTTAGTATAGGACCCAATGAAGGTACAGGGTTGGAAAAATCGGGGAATTTGAGTTGGGGCAGCTTGGGACCCTAAAATTTTCGAGTTCAAACGCCAGATTGGGGGTCCATAAGTACTTACGCGTAAGTGACCCGAACGAGTAATTTTGAAGCCTTATAGGTCCCTAATGATAATTTAATGTCCTACTTTTGGTTTGAAGTATATAAAAACCCCCAAAATTGCAAAATTCTAATCTCCTTGTAAAATGACATCTTTTTTACATTAGTTCAATTTTATCTCCTTTTTCCGCGTATTCAAAATGCCGCGCACCATACAAAACACTTGTTATTTTCCGCCGGCGTGTCAGAATAAACTTGCAAACCCCAGACCATTATAGAAAGTCCAAATCGCATCATGCCGCAAGGGATTTCGCGCGACCCCCGTCCCATCCTGTCACACGGACACATACACATATACATATAAATATATACATACGTTATTGTTTACGGATTTGCACCGGAATCGACCCTGGGGTACCTAGTCGACAAAATTGTTAAGTCAGATTGTGGTAGAACCTGAAATCTTTCCCCTTGTCCCCGGCCTATCCGACAACGCATCCGTACCGCATTCCCATATAAATCAATTGCACAATAGTAAATTATTATTATTCATAGACCAATAACAATCCTGGGATCGATAGGATACCTCAACAGTAGGATTCTGATTCGATTTTGGTTCGAAATCACCCCACGCACCTCGGGCTGGTGGAGCGTGATTACACATTTATAGCAGAACAATTTAATGTTTATTTTATCTGACACAATTATGACCAATACATAAACAAATTCCGGATCACGCTCCACCGGTATCCGATCGCCCTTTATCCGCTGAATTTGAAGCCCTTTTGACCTAATTTTGAATATTTAGAACTCGGCATAAAAACTCTGGCTGTTACATCTCTTAAATATTTTTTGGATATTATAGACTCCTTACTTATAGTGGTAATTGGATTTGTTGAGATTTGCTTAAGAAAGTGAAAAATTTATGTGATTAATTTCATGTCATGTACGCCCTTGATGTCGATTATGTAAAACTAGTGTGAAATTCGAAAATTAGCCCGCTTGGGCTTAATATTACACTAAATTTCCAAAAATTTTCCAAAATCCCAAAAATTTAGTAAATCGAGGGTAGAAGGAGGATTAAAATGTTTGGTTATCACCAAAATCGCGTCCCTTCTCCATTATTATTCGGTACTTTTGGAAGTTTGGCCTTATGGTTTATAATATTTTACGCTGGTTTGCGTTATTTTGTGTCTTTGAAAGTATTTCCGAAAAGCCCTATTTATTGTTCATGCGATCAATATACTGCTCCTTACCACACATAACATAAATTATATAAGTACACAGTTGTATATTATTTTAATATTTCAGCACATACCTCCAAAGTTTCGGGGTAGGGTTGATTTCATGCCATAGTTTCGAGGTAGCCCCTAGGAAAAGATACGGCTGCCGGGGTGCCAAATCCCAGAGGTTCCCATTTGTTGAAATTCTGTATTTTCGTTGGATAAGTCATAGTTGGGTTTGTTTGATCCGCTCTAATTTTAATAACAAGCTTTCTTACCCTTAGATTACCTAGGGGTTGTCTGTACCGTCCGTAATACTTAGTCTAGCTACATGTATTTTTGTAATACTTTATTTGCTCTGCACCATCACATTGGCTATTCGCTACAAGCTATTCCCTGCTTATGTTAGGTACGGTTCGTCGTTACTCGCCCTATTTGCTCTCCCCTCTTTATCACTTGTTTAAGTCCTCCTAAGTGCTCGCACGCTTGTACTCAATTCCCTAGCGGTCCATGCGTTACTTCCCTTATTGCGCTCGCTTACCGCGTTAAACGGCCGAGTTCGGCATCGCGCAATAATTGGCTAACACACTCTCGCAGATTGCGCAGATTGGAAACCATAGGCTCCTCGAATTGTGGGCGTTCCTGCCATTCCGTTAGCGGTTCATCCCGTTCCCAGGCGTCAGCGGTATTAAAAGCGACTGGCTAGTTGGGGAAGTATGCGTTTTGGAACGCATCGTGTTGTTGCCGATGGTTGGCGACAATTCGTTTAAATTCGAATGTCCAGGACATTGCGTCCTGGTTAGTCGCGGCCCATCGGGGTATTGGCGGTGCGGCAATGATGGGTGCTCCTGCTGGTGCTAGGCAACGACGGCATCCCTAGGTGGCGTTTAATCTTCTTGAAGGCTGCGTTTGGGTTTGTCGCATCGAGCTGCTCTAATGGCGCCTTCCGGTAGATGTATTGGTAGCCTCCAAGCAAGATAACGCATTTAGTTAGTGGCGTCAAGATGGCGCTGGCGAGTTGGATCATGCGGATCAGCGTGGCACCAGGCCATGCGCAGACTAGCCACTTGTTATCGTCGGCTATTTCCAGCTATGGCAGCGCGAGTGCGTCACCCACGACAATGACGTGTGGTCAGTGGGCGTATCCGCAGGTGAGGTATTCACACGCCTCTTCGAGGAGCCGGCCCATGACGTCATGGCAGAGTCTGGGTTGTTCACCTTGCCGTAGCTGCTGGACCGTGCGTCCGACACCCCAGAAAGTATCGGTTGTTGCTTCAAGCAGCGGTTGACTACCTGTGAGGTGAAGGGTTGTTTTAATTTTGCCAATACCCGATCGCGGCCAGGATGGCATCCGTACAAGGTGTTGTGTTCATGTTTGAGTATTTGTTGTACTAGTGTGATTGGGACGCACAATTTGTAATTTATGTCCCCGGGTTGTAATGGGTGCATGTATAGTATTTTGGTGTCCTGGGCCAGCTCAAAATAATGCGCCCGCATTTCTATTCTCAGCGCGCCTAATTCGGTCTTGGGCCGTGTTTTGTTATACAAATACCGCCAAATCGGACCCAATTCTGCGTCGTTTCTCTGGATGTATGGTAAGAGTCGAACTAAATTAAAATCTGGGAGGTCCGAAAAGAATGGTAAATATATGTTTTAATGAGTATCTTGGGCCTCCTCAATCCTTACCGTTGGCAATATCTCAGTTTCGTAATGCATCATTAATTTCATAAGCCTATCAAACTCCTGTTCTGTTGGTAGTGTGGTTGCTCTTAGGCCAATGGTTTCTGATTCGGTCCGGTACGGCCTTTTAGATCCCCGAGCCTGGGGTCCAGCTCCAGATCCCGAGATAGTTGTAGTACGCACCGACATTACCGGGGTTTCTTCCGGATCCATCCTAATTGGGATAACACTTAGCGTGACTGCCTGCTGAGTTAGCGTCGCTGGGGGTACTGTAGTTATTTGCGTGTCGGCAACTAGTTGCGATGGCATTGCTTCAGGGTTAGGCTGACCAGGGGGAGCTATCGGGCTTCCTGTCATAGGGGTCGGTGCGCCCGTTGCAAGCGGTGCTACAGTACGTACGGGATGCAGCAGGTGCGATTGATCCCATGCTGCACAGGTGCTTGGTGGGCGAGGTCCGGTCGGTCGTCCCCGACCCATCATTAGTATTTCGTAGGTGTCTCCTTGTTCCTCATTTATCTATGGGTCATACCTGGGGTCCCGCGACAAAGCATCCGCGTTGCCGTTTTCTTTATCTGGTCTATATTGTACTTCCAATCCTCCAAATTCGAGTAGTAGTTCACTACGCTATTGGGATAAGCGTGAGTTACTGGGTGGTTCGTCAAATAGAGCCTTAAGCGGCTTGTGATCAGTTTCTACATGGAATTTGTGCCCTACTAGGTAATTCTTAAAGTGTAGTGCTGCCCATCTAATTGCGAGAGCTTCGGCCTCTATTGCGGGATATCGGCGTTGATGCTCTAGTAGAGCTTTGCTTGCGTATGCAATGGGTTTGAGGACTTGTTTAGTTTTCTGCGACAGCACTGCGCCCATTGCATATCCTGAAGCGTCCGTTTGTAAGATAAACGGCTGTGTGAAATCGGGTTGTATTATTACGGGTTCGTCTAGTAGCGCCTGTTTCAGTTTCTTAAAAGCTTCCTCACATCTAGGGGTCCATTTGAATTCGGTGTTCTTGCACTTTAGCTCGTTCAGTGGCTCGCATATATCTGAGCAGTTTGGTACAAATTTGTGATAGTACCCTACTAAAGCCAGGAATCTTTGAAGCTGCTTTAGCGTCTCCGGGCGTTTAAATTCTTCGATTGCTATCGGCTTTTCTTGATTTGGTTTGACGCCTTCTGTGCTGATTATGTGTGCTAAATATTTTAGACTACCTCGGCCAAAGTGGCACTTCGATGGTTTCAATTTTAAATTTGCCTTGCGAAAACGATCGAAAACCCGGATTAGATCTGTTATATGTTCTTCGAACGCTGGCGAAAATACTAGTATGTCGTCTATATAGATCAAGCACTTTTCCCACTCGAGCCCTTTAAGAATCATGGACATGCAACGTTGGAAAGCTCCTGGGACGAGTTTAATCCAAACGGTAGGACGTTTTTCTCATATTGCCCATGGACTGTTACGAAGGATGTCTTATCTTTTCTTTCTGCATCGAGTTCTAGCTGCCAGACACACTTCTTTAGATCTTAGCTAGACATTAGTTTGGTATTTCGGAGGCATCCCAAAATATCATCTATTCTAGGTAGCTGATATGCATCTTGCTCTGCCACTGCGTTTACCTTCCGAAAATCGACACAGAGTCGCAGTGAACCATCACTCTAGGTTACATACACTATCGGCGACCCCCAAGGTGAACTTGATGTCCCGCATCTAGCATACTGTTTAGTTCCTCTCTAAGCGGTTCGCGTAGGGAGTGTGCTAGTCGATACGATGCTCTAAGCGGTGGTGTCTGTGTTCAGTGTAACGCCCTAGATCGAAATCGTGCGTGCTGAAGACATCTGCATTTTCAGCAGTCGCGGTTTTCAATTGGTTTAGCTCAAACGGAGACAATGAAGTCTTATCAAAGTCTATCTTGCTTAAGACCGTTCGAGCTCTTTCATCGTCAATTGACCTTTTTCCTGTCTCGATATGCTGGATAATCCTTTCAGGGTGCACTGTAATGTTGTTTAATTGTTTGGCAGGCTTGTGTTCCTTGTGCCGAACTAAATTTTTATATGTGTCCCTCAAAAATTGCACGGTAGGGTTAATCATTGTTTCAATATGACCTATTGTTTGTCCGGCGTAGATAGTGACCGGTGTGTTTCCGAAATTAATTACCGTGATTGGTATGGTTCTTTGGCTCCTTAATACTAATGCATGTGCCATTACGATATCGACCATTTGCGGTGCAGGAACGAATAGGGCCAATCCTACGCCTGTTTCGGCTATTTCGGGGATCGCATTAATAAATGTTTCAGTGTTTGGTTCTATTGTAGTGAGTTTCCGACACATTACCGCGATTAGCGGTGGGTCGTAACGCTCCAAACCTGCAAAAGGTATCTTAGCCTCTTCCTCATCTACTGCTGTTTCTAAGCAACGTTCTTTAAAATTTATAATGCATTTTGGCAATTGGGACATGAAATTTGTACCTATCATGCAGTGATAAGGTGCTGTTTTAGTAACGAAAAATTCCATTTGTACCTTTATGGACCCGATCGAAAAAGGTACGCTAATATTGCCATCTAGTGCTAATTCCTGTTTAGTGGCAGATACTATCCTGGTGGAGTCGTCAGGGCGCGGTTGGAGACCCAACTTATTAACCAGGTATTGTGATACGATCGAAACGTCCGCACCGGTATCTATTAGTGCAAGTACCGGTGTGCGGTACACAAAAGCATTGATGAGCAATGGTGCGTCCATGTGATGTATTGCGTTGACCTGTCGGTGATAGGCTACGGTGCGGTGTCCTCTGCGTTCGGATCACCCAGACAGAGCAAATAGTTCGGTGGGCTCTACCAGAACAACGCTTTCGTCTTCGCTGGTAGTGTTTATCCGAGCTGACCGACGAGGACTCAGTGTTCGTAACTCAAGGTGTTCCGTGGAAGCAAATGGGGCTGAAACCGTTGGTCGAGACGGGTTTGCAGTGCCATTCTCATTATCGGTCTTGACGCTCAATACGGGTCGCCTTGGCTCTGCCCGACCACGTGGTCGTTGCTGCCACCAACGCTGTATGCGTCATTTAATGCATTTAGGACAGAAGTCAGCTCTCTTCCTGAAGTAAATTATTGCCCCTATACTAACAATTACCAGCACAATGAGCATCCATAGGTAAGGAGCTACGCCAGCGGTAGTGATGCATGGGAAGTCGATTACCTTCTTCAACTGCTCGTCCGCTATTTGCTGTACTTGCAGGTTCGTCGCTTTGGCATGTTCCAATGAGCTCCAAGCAATCGGTTTAAGCGGTATCTCTGGGAAGTCGTGGACAGTGATGTTAGATCCAATCTTAACTGTGACTTCCTGCGCGTCTAGTGTGCTAGCCAGCATAAGTGGCCCGACCACGAGCTGGGTGTAGTTATTATGCGACAGCCACAAAACCCCATTGTCAGCAATGTCAATCGTCTCTCTTCGGGTAACGTGGCTAAGATGTTTCTTCTTGGAGACGACGGCCTTGCGTTCAGGGGTTCTTATTAAGATTCCTTGTGCGGTAGTGTAGACGTCGGTGTGGTTACCCATTGGCACGACCAATGCACTGTTCCTGCAGAGTTGACGAGCTTCATCTGGAGCGTCCTCGCCCATGATGATCCAGTCCAAATAGCTCGATGTATGGTCCGTAGCGAGTGCGTGTACCTCGCAGAACGCAATGCCTGAACGCGTGTTACATGCGTGTAATCTTAGTACCTCATAACGTACGCATTCAACTCGTGTGGCGTAGTCAGGCAGTAGTAATTTCATGTGGGCGCTGCGCTCTGGGACGTTCCAGCCGACGTTGTATGTTCGAAAGTAGAGTCGGACGTCGTCCGACGTAACTAATGGAACCCGCAGCACAAATGCGAATTTGAATGAGCCTAGATCGATGTGCACTGGGTAAATTTGTCCAAATTGGTATGCTAGTGCTGGTTCGCGTATTAAGACTGTCTGTGCTATCTGTGAGTTCTTTTGGAATAGGTTCTTTAACGTTGATGCGTTCACTACTTTCGGTGATAGTTGGCCGCTCATCATGGCTTCCATGACAGCGTCCACCGAAGATCGAAGGCTAGTGCGAAACATGTGGTTAACTAGCTCGCGGCGAACCTCAGTAACATAGCGTTGCTCTTGGCACCTTACCTGGGCAATCATGGTGACCACCTCCTGCATTTCAGGATGTAAGAATGAGTATAGCTACTCGTTAGCGTGCGTTAGTTTTAATTATCGCTCGCGAGTTCCCATACGCGACATTGTAGGTATTTCTGATTTCCTTAGATAGCGCGAGTACCTGCTTATTTAAGTCCTTAAGGTGTACGGCGTTGGTGAACGCTACACCTACACCTAGAAATCCAGTTACTACGCCCGCGGCTCCAGCTAATGCAGCGAGAAATGGCTTCTTTCGAACCTTAGGTTCCTCACAAAGATGAGAATTTGGCTCGCAATATTCGCGCATTAGTGCCATATAATAACTATTGTCTAATACACCTTGATATGTACTCCTTAACTCTCACTCTAATTCTTGCGCTTTCTGTTATAAATCCGGCATGGTAGTACAATTTGGGTTGGGACAGCAGTTCCCCAGGAAAGGCTTACCCATTGGAGTGTATACACACCATGCCATACCGGTTGCCTGCGGCTGGGTTGCAGTCCATTTAAAGATAACCGTAAAATAATTGGTAATGTAAGTAGACTGCGAAGCGGTTATTACTAAGCCTTGTGATTCGATCAGGATGCCCACATGTTGATTTACCATGGCTCCTAAGCGTGCTACTTGGTGTGAAAATGGCGTAGCGATAGCGTGAGTTTGCCGTAACTGGTGGAGGATTAGCAAAACCATTGGTATCCATATTATTTTGGTCCCCTTGTTTAGCAAGTCTACCTCAACCTTTATACTCGGTCCTAGTCCGTTTGGAGCAGACCGTACCGACCCGGTCGGTAATGGTCGATTACTTTTGTCAACAGTATTGTCGTGTCTATAACTGATATTTCCATTATTCGCGGAGGAGCTTAGCTCAGAAATGAGATCGTCAGAGTCGAGTGATTCAATGGCGAGTATGTCAAATTCGTCCCCGCTGGCGCCACTGAGGACTGCACTCAAACTCGCTTTCAAGTTCCTCTTTGTCAATGAACGTTATGTCAGCATCATGGTTTGTGTTTGGAACTAAGTCCATGTCTTCTGTTGGGTCACTCTGCCAGATGTTTTGGGCGGGCTTGCGAAACCACAATAATCGTAGGTACAATAGTTCTTCGCGCTTTTGTTTGCTACCTACATCTTTGAAAAGTGCGTTAGCCATTATAGCGTATACAATGTGATGTATTGACAACACCGGAACTTTGGGTCCGGATTCGTCGAATTCCGTAACTAGGTTATCCAACAAGTATGGTGTACTTATTATGGTTTCTAAGAACTCCAAGTTGGCTTCACTATACGCTATAAGTTCATAGGCACTGGGCAATCCCTGTGTGCTACCTGGTCGGATGGATACTGTCCCATCTCTCCTTATCGTTCCATAGTCGGCGGACAAGTTCCCAGTATAATCCCATTCGCCATGATAAGTGGTAAATACACACTCTTCCCCAGGCATGAAGTTTGTATTGTGTCGTTCCTCGCACACGATGCATGTTTGGAGGATGGGAATTTAAGACCGATACACTTCCGTGATCGCTTGTGTGATGCTCATTACGTCAATAACTCGAGCAACAATTTCCAAGAGTCCCTCCAGGTGTTTCAACATACAACTACTAACGTGTATCCAAGGTACAGTATGTAGGAACGGAGATGCGAACCCTAACAGCCCTGACAAAACGGCAGTGTGCCGCCGTCGGTCTACTCGGGCCGTTTCAACTATCCAGATCCGGAGCAACTGATGTGCATGGCATATCCGCTCCGACACAGCTATGATCATCCTGTAAAATAATGTTCTCTCTGGCATCTGATCTTCTCCGAAACGCAACTTAGGTAGCGCGAGCGTATAGTGGGAAAATTTCCCATGGCATTCCGGTTTAATTGCTGGCACGAATTCTGAATCCGGCCCCAGTAGCGCCAATCGCTCCTCGTCTGGTAATCCCTGCAAAATCAGGGGCTCTACTATTTCGCTGGTGTAATCTAATGCGAGCAATTTCTTTAGTATAATACCTAGCAGCTGCTGCTTATATGTTCGGGTATTTCTTAGATCTAATCGGTGATTAGGTTATACCAAGTCGGTGTCTATGTTGTTAATCGTGCGATTTATGCTAACTCGGCCGATGGTCGGTACACTTCTTAACGATTCAGGTGATTTTAATGCTTGTTCGATTACTTCCATTAGGTCAACCAGCGATCCGGTCGAGTTGATCCCTATTTTATGGGCTTCTTCTGTACTCAGTTGACATGTTACGATTTCTGTCCCGTTTTCTGGTTGCTGGTTCTCCCTTATGTTTGCACTCTCTGCCATGTCATTCACCATGGGTGTTATTATCACAACTTTCGAGCTTTTGCTAGTTACTACCGGTTTCTCCTTATCAACATTATTCTTCCCTAAGTTACTAGATTCCACTTCATTGCCATTAGGTTCCATGATTTCACAAATGCTAGCTGGATTATCGTGACGTTCCAGGCTTGTAATATTTTCGGCTCTCGGCTCGGCGTTGTTTCCGTGTTAGCCCTAAACCTTTTTCACACACAGGTGGAACAGCTTTCCCTCCCGGTTCTACACACGTTTCAAACATACCAGCTCCGACCTGGTCGCAGTCGGCCACACACATATTCACCTGCCGGGTGTGTAGATTGATCAACGACAAATAAAGGCCACGATCCCTGACCCGGTCAGATCTGGTGGCTCCTACACTTACGGACCGCACTCTATTCGACTTAGGTCCTACATATAAATTATAATTTCGAACGGAGCTCGGGCAATCAGGACAGCTCATTTCCCGACGCCTCCCTTCTCCTGGCCAGCGTCCTGTAGGGTCTTCCCCGGCCTCTAAAGATACTAGGGTAAGCATACGCTTTCGAATTTTGAACGGAGTTAGGACAATCGGACTGACCCGTGTTCCGAAAGTATCCATCGCACGTCACCAGTGTCCTTTACGGTCTTCCCCGGTCGGTTGAAAAGCTACAGGGCCTCACACGGCCGCCCTAAGTTTGTGGATGTCAGTTTAGTTCCATTGGATGCATCCGCTAGGTTCCATGGTTCATTTAGTTCCTTTGGTTCTCGGTTCCCTTTCATTAAGTTCCTCGGTATTCCATTCTATCCGCTAGGTTCCATTAGGTTCTCAGTATCCGCTAGTCCATTAGGTTCACAATTAGGTTCCATTGTGTTCGCTAGTTCCTCCGCAAGTTCTTCTGGTTCCGCTACACACATACAGTTTTGAATAAGGCTAGAACTTTCGTCTCCATCGCCCTCGACCATTAAAAGGGCTTCAGGAAAGTTCGCGGGTTCACCAGGTTGTGCCGTGCCGGCGTTATAGCCATTACCAGACACGTGACCCCTATTAATCGGCCCCGAAGTCCGAACGGCGTCTCTCTAGGTTCCATTCCATTAAGTTCATTAGGTTCTCCATACATTAGGTTCTTAGGTTTCATCCGATACGCAGCCGCCTGAGATGGGTTACACGTGCCAGCGTTTGGGTCATTGCTAGACACGGATGCCCTATTAATCGTCCCCCGAAGTCCGAACGGCCATCTCCCATATTTCTCACTCGGCATATCAGGTACATTAGGTTCCATTAGGTTCTCGGTTCCTCCTCCCCTCTCACTCCTCTCGGTAGCCCGGTTTCCATCATCTCCTCGCGCTGACTTCCGATCGGGATATACACATATATTGGTTGGCCAACCATTACTCACAAGGTCTCGGGTTACACCCTGCACGCCAGGGGTTGGAAACGACAAAGCCGGGCGCCGTATGGGTTCAGTATTGTTTTGAGTTTTATTATATCTGTATTCTCCGTAGGCGAGTATTTCTTCCTCAAATGTTTGGTCTTCTATGTTGCCACTCCGCGACCCGATCGCTTGTCACCATTCCCGTGGTTTGTTCTTACTTATCTGCAATAAATTTACTTGGTATGAACCTGGTTGTGTTTCGATTTCGTCCGAATATTCACACTCAATTTCAAAATTTGGATTACACTGTTCATGCGCTACCTCGTCTTCGGTGATCATCATGTTAACTTGTACCGACCGGTGCCTAAGCCAGCTCCTGCGCGTTCTTCCAGCGTGGACATTTCATGTCGTATGACATCTAAGCGCTGTGCTAGCTCAGGATCAACTGCTTTGGTCACTGACATTACTCCTGCATTACGACGGTACACTCGTTCGGTGTTACGTATTGGTGCCTGCGCCGGTCTATTTCGAGGCACTGCTCCTAATTGATTCGCGTTATTCCAACCGTTACTAGGCGTGCACGGACGAAACGGCGCGGCTTCCGCCGACAATGGTTGGGGTGGTCCAGCATAGCGTCTATCGAATGTTGGGTTATACCCGGTGTTTCGTTGGTTATAACCATTTGCGCTACGTCCGCGAGATCTATTATAATATTTGGTCTGACCGCCGTTTTCATATGCATAGTTTGCAAGCTCGGGTCGATAATATCCTTGTTGTCCATAGCCGGTGTATCCCCGCTGATTAGCTCTATTGTTCCAATTATCGCGTCGCGAGTATCGCCCACCGCCTCTAGGTTCAACTACCCGGTATCGAGGGCGATTGTTATACTGCCGTGGGGGCCTAGCATACTCGCTAGAAGGTGGTGGTGCATTGTATATATAATGCTCGCGTGGCTAAGCGTGTATAGTCGTTTTGCAATGGATGGTATGCGTCCATTCGGAAATACGAGCATTCTCTAGCGAAATGCCCTAAATAACCACATCGAAGACGTTGATTTCCTATTGGCGTTGCCGGTGGTGTTGCATTTGCGCCTACCTGCGGTGTTCCATTATTCTGCAGCATTGCATTTAGCTGGTGTTGCTCGGTACGCTTATCTAGTAGATCGATGAGCCGAGCGATAGTAGCATGGCTGCCGGCTGTAGTACGCTTGTTCTCGTCTAGTGCTTCACGTATTTGGTCTACTAGTTGGTTATATTCACTTCCCTGTGCCATATAATTAACTGTTTTAGACCGGCTACTTTTGCGAACCGGTACTCCGATGACCTCCTTCTGGGATGCAACGAGGGCGTCCTCCTTATATTTAAGCTTATCCATCATATGTTTGAAGGATGGATAAGTTTTCCCTATTACGTCAGATTTCAGCTCTTTCCTCAGTCCTTGTCGCAAGAATTTCTGCAGTAACGCGTCACGCTGTTCACCTTCGACCTCCGGGAAAGCCTTGTCCACTAAGTTTTAAAGGTGCAGTCCGTACATAGCAACCGATTCTTGGTCTCTCTGCATGCGCACGCGTAGCGTGATTAATGCGTCCTCATCTCGCTGCGAGGAGGAGTACATGAAACCCATGTTGTAGCAAAGGGCTTCGTCCGTCTGTTTCTGGCAGTCCGGGAAACTCTCATAGATCTTAAGCGCCTCTCCCTTTAACACAGTCGGGAAGCAAATGAGTTTCCGTTCTAGTGTCCATCCATTCGCGTCCGTCAGGTTATCGTACGTAGCTAACCGGGCCTCAAAGTCCTGTCCGTCAGCTCCTGAAAACGGCGGAATGTCGCGTACTTGTATGATTGCCGCTGTTGTCGTTGCCCGTTCCAAGCTGCTGTAGGATTGCCATTAGGTCTCCTGATACGGTGGGGCTTGGTCCGTTTGTACTACCAGCCGTGGTGGCCGTGCCGCCTCCTACACTAACTGTTGCTGACGTGCCGCTAATCGACGTTCTATTTGCGCTCGCTGGTAACGACATTTTGAATTCCGAATTATTAATGATTCCTATTTGTTTTGAGCTGTAGGGCGTCCGTGGTTCAGACCTGACCTGAGCACAGATCTTAAATGTATATTTAGATATATGTGTTTAGTTTACCAGCGGAATTTTCTACTGTCGGGCGCGCGCTTCAAACTCACTACTTTACTCCTATACCTATACCTTAGTATCTTACTGGGTATGTGAACTTTTCGCTGCGCTTGTGCCAAATTAACTACTTTGAATTGACGTTTCGCTACTCTCTGATCGTGGTTACTCGCTGACCTTTAACCAATTTATCTGGTTTGTTATCCTGTCTAGCAAGGACGGGGACGCGAATAACAGCTCGTAGGTTAGATAATATGCGGCCGACCTTGGTCCGTTTCAAACTTCAATACTCAGTAAGCGGCTCAAAAATTTTTTTTATAAACCCCACAGAAAGACACCCTACGGAAAAAACAAAATTTAGGGGCTAAACCACAAACCGCTATTTTTTAGTAGGTCCCACCTTTGTAGGCTAATCGAATCCAGCTAACTCTACTCGGAGGTACGTGCTCTACCTCCTGTAACGCTTCACCATACACAGTACTCCACTAACAATAGCACACTCGCATATTAATAGTTAAAATCCTATCTGATACCTAGTAAACAAAATAATATACACTTTACTGTACAACATTGACCATGAAAACACTGTCCGTCAACCAATAAGTGTTCCGGTAGCAGCTTCTTCTGATCTGGTTCGAACGCAGCCCACGTGTGTATCAGTGGTGATAAGTTTTGCAATGTTCCCGAGGTACAGTTCAGCCACAATGTTGTCAACCGCGATGTTCTCGACCACGACGTTCCGATTAACATTGAAGAATGGTCAAATTATCGGACCGACGTACAGGAAACTTCTAGTTAGCAAATAAGTGTCAATACGGCCAGGTCCAGTCGCAAAACGTCTTTACCAACGTCAATCGCAACGTTAAATGTTAACAGCCTGTCGTCAGGAAAAACCGCAATGTCCGACTAATGATGTAGGTAAAAGCCAAGAATAGTGCGATTCGTCGAAACAATTTGGCTGATCGCAAGCGCGTCCGAATGTAATGCAAGCCAATGACAATATTGTCAATTAGCAATCACGATTTACCCGTATTGACGTAACAACGATTAGCTGGAACTAAACAATGACTCGACTCCAACAATAGTTATACACAAAGGAGCATAAACGGATACACGATGTACACTACGTTCAACCAGTATGTGTTACATACTTTCGCCACTATACGGTTCCTAATTCCTTTTGTGGTAACCAATCATTGCTGGCCCACGCGGCACAGAAACACAGTTTGCATGCGTCGTGTGCCAGATCCTCCAAGCTACACATGGAAAATGCCAATTATTTGAAAATCTATACTAGTCACAAAACAACGTGTCAAAACGGTGCTCCCGGCCACGCTGGCCTACTGGAAAATAAAAACTTCCATACTTCACAAATAACCATAATGCAACGCCAGTTTGCAATACAGTACTGCCTACTTCACCTATCCTGACCATAACTAGTTGCGTTGGGTGCGAGAGGTCCAATACCCAATGTTTTAAAATGTTTTCAGAGAAATTTTTATTAGCACGCTTCACGGCGTGACCCCCACTTTAATTATGTACTAGGACCAGTTCTGGCCTTAAACGATCCCAGCTGCACCTCCCTTTTAGCACTGTGGTGCCCGGACAACTCCGGCTTCCACGGCTCCCCGGTTATCCGCTGGATGACCTAAATGAACCGCTTAGCTTAGCAGGCTGCCGGCGGGTTAACCAAGGTGTTCGGCCTGGCCCCTATAGTGGCCAACCTGTCTAATTGTACGAAGGTCCCCCTGAGGGAGAGTCAACCCTTAAGCCTGCTCACAGGTAATAAGGCTGAGCGCCTTTCCCCCATACTCCAACTAATCCCCTAAGCGGGGTTCTCTGGTCGTAGTGTAACCTTGGCAAGATTCCCCGTTGGTGTGTCCCTTTACGCTATTGTCCCGTTCTAATCCTAGAGTGTTGCACGACTGGCCCTGAAACCTAGACTATGACCACTTGTCAATCCTAATGGTGGCCTCGTCGGGTATGTCGCCGGAATTTGATTACCTATAATAACGTTGGGGCACTGAGGCGTAGGCCCCAGTCCCTTGAGTGTCTAAACTCTAACTACTAGTGTTACATGCCGGGCGGCGAGTTACGCAAAGCGACAATTAACTGCGAGAGGCTTCGCGGCGGGAGCGTTCCTGACGGTTCAAGTAAAACACGGATGTAAATCGGGGTGCAGAGTGGATTGCCGGCTCGGGCCTTAAAGCGGAAAATGCAGGAGAGCTTGCGTCAGCGGATTAGATCGACAGGGCGCGGGATGATGGATGACTTGTTCGCTGTGGCGCAAAATTAACTCAGGTTCAAAAATCTTTAGAGGTTCCTGTTGAAACTGATTTGTAAGATTCTACAGGGGCCAGAAATTTAAATAAACTCCTAACTGAATCAAAAAGTGACACACGGTTCAGTTGATTTACTATTGATCCCTTCTTTTTGTATTCATTTCACCTTATAAAAACCGCCCAATCGGAGCGTACAGCACTTATTTTACAACACAAATAATATAACGTTATTAATTTCGGGTACCCTGCAAGATACCCTAGGGCAGGCATTATATCCCTGTTGAACACGACCCCTTAGACAGTCTTCCATCGACTTAAGCCTATCATTTTTATGAAGACGTAATCGATTCCCTGGGAGCTTTCCATTTGCGC
Source organism: Trileptium ribeirensis (assembly GCA_030248225.1). Lineage (NCBI taxonomy): Eukaryota > Metazoa > Nematoda > Enoplea > Enoplida > Thoracostomopsidae > Trileptium > Trileptium ribeirensis. Next base: position 44,479 of record JASANE010021475.1, read on the forward strand.
TCTTTTATCGATGAAACTGTTGTCTACCTATTGAACCACGGTAATTTGTCCTCAACGTACTGAAAACTCCAGATGAAAAGCAGGACTGAAAGTCCATCAAATTTTTGTAGATTCGCGACAGAGACTGGAGTGGCCCGCAGCGATCTGACCCGGTTCATCTTCAGATTCGCTCCCAGGGGTTCCGCGAGCGTGTGCCGACGTGGATTTTCCTCGTGGTTGCACGGTTAGAAAACCCCTCCCACCAAAGTTCAACACGGCTCGCTCACCGACAGCCCCAGTCTCTATTTCGTTCTACGCTCAGCTGGTGAGCCTCTTAAAATTTTTTTATCGAGTTCTGGTCCGCAGTCATTTGCATCGGGTACTACTCGTAGAAGCGGGGAATGCGGCATGCAGTGAAAAATTCTAGCGCTGTGAGTTTAGTACTAAAAACGAATCGGAGTCAGCTAGTGTAACTTGAGGATGCAAACGACTACGTCCCCAGAATTACTCTTATCACCCCCCTAAATTTTGTCGGAAGCTTATTTTGACGTAGCCCTTAACTCTGTCTCTTCGCACTTATAAAAATTTTTGCCTGACCCTACATGCAGAATTGAATATTGGTCGAGACTGTCACGGTTCGTCACCCGATGAAAGATGAACTACAATTTCCTTCTAAGAGAAGGGTAGAAAGCAGTTTGGGCCCCTTGACCTGCTGAGATGACACGCCAGGGACGGCATAGGCTTTCTATCAAGGGCCAAAACTCCTAAGGATCCCGGTTACCGTAGCTGAACGACTTGGGGTGCCTGGATTGTTTCCCCTTTTCGTGAAGATGAACGCAACCCCCAAAATTTGTAACACACCGCGGCGTGTCGCTCGGGAAATTCCAAAACCGCTACGATGATCGCGACTGTCTCGAACCTCCTAAAAATCTGAAAAACGCAAGTTTTTCTTTGCGTCCTGCGAGATCTCTTAAAACCGTATCCATTTCCTTAAAGTAAAAATTTTGATCACTCCTCGGACCTGTGAACGGAAAGAAAACGTCCGGGTAGTGGGGAACCAGTCGAAACGCGGGCGGGCATAAATTTAAATATTTTTCGCGAATTTTGCGAATTTTATCGTTGTCCGGCCTTTACGGGCGCTCAGAGAATCCTTCCGAAGCCCTAGCGTCCGCAAAGACGGCCCTTGCGTGAGTGAAAGAAAACCAAAACAAGTGTAGCTCTCCACCGTGGGGGCACGGCGAAAGACTACACTGGTCCGCGCGAAAACCCGACGAAAAACCTAGTAAGCGCAAAAACAAAAAGCTCTACTTAGTGGCGACAACCGCCTACTTTTAAAAGCAAAGTTTGACTGGTCCCAATCGGAGAATTGGGCAGTCTCCTTTTATACCCCGATTTGTCCCTAAATGTTTGACAGCTCGATATTTGAAATTTGGCCATCAGTTATAATGTTAACAAGAAAATCCTTAGGCCAATACGCGCTCAAAATAATTACAATGCCAAACTCTGGCAATATGTAGACATAGCGACTGCACATAAGCGGTAAACAAAATGCAACCATTATAATAATAGCAGTGTCGACGAACCAAGTTCTACAGTTCGCAACAATAGCCAGCGGCTGCCGATGGTCGACTTAAACTCAGCACACCACATGTTATTGACCATTTGCCGACGACCAGAGAAGTGAGAAAATTTATGGCCCTTAACGAGGTGCATTTAAGTGCGGGGCAGAAAAGACGAAAACAAACTAAACCTCGCGCTGGTCGGCACGAGGCTCATAATTTTGGAAAATATAAAAGCGCTTCAGGCCCTGGAAATAAACTAGGATTTTCATAGATTTTATTTATATTTCAGGAACGGAGAGAAATAGGCGCCTGGGGGCGGGATCATATCCATGCCCTGGCTGGTCGCCTATTTGTGAGAACCTTAACTTTAACGGTATCCGATCGCCCATTATCCGCTGAATTTGAAGCCCTTTTGACCTAATTTTGAATATTTAGAACTCGGCATAAAAACTCGGGCTGTTACATACAGTGTACACCTACACCATATGGTGAATATAGAATGTGTATGAGACACCATCAACTTTGCTATAGTGGCCAAATCTACCCCGTGTTTATTACTGACGGTGTCAAGGACACCATCCACAAACGCACTATATAAGGTGTGTAAATAACGGCATGGTGTAGCTGACACCATATAGAATTTATGGTGTAGTCTACAACATACTATACCAACATTATATTTATTACCTATGTATACTATGTTAAAATACCATCAAAAATACCACATGTCCTTTATACCGTAAACGCTGTATTATTTGTTATTGAAACTGTCAGTCGTATATCTTTTATTTTTTTGCCATTTTTACCTGTTTATCTTTTATCCGGGGATGCTGAGCTTCGGGGAAAGGATCAGGACATCTATCAGGGGGAGACCAACGCTCGCCCCGACAAATGTTTTAGTTCCAGGGAGGCTAATCTCTACTTTTACCCTATGACTATGACCAGTCATCATCTCCATCAGCTGCAAACTAATCGCCGTACAGCCACAGAAATTTTTGCTATTTTAAAAAATATTTTACGGCAAAATTGGATAAATATATATATAAAGCGCATGTAATAGGCTCTCGATGTGCTAAGACTTAAGCCTTAGCCTATGCTACGGTCTCTACACGACAGGTAGCCTAAGCCTAAGTCGATGGCTACCACCGCCTGAAGCCTCCGCTCAAAGCCACTCTTTTCTATCTTATAACATGCGGCCTCTCAGGTGTCCTTGGATCGGAGCATTATGAGCAAAAATTGCGAAGTAGGAGGAAAGTTTTTCGCTAACAAATATAGCCTACCCGCCGCTGCGCTGCACATCTCAGTCGAGGCCATCTACCTCCTTGAGATCTCGAACCTTGAACTCCTATGATTCAGAGGCATATAGTAAATTTGGGACACTTTCCGGTTCTGCCATTTACCCTGTAACATAGGCAGCACCTATGTCGCCGACATCTGGAGCGCCTCCAGTGGGGGCAGGGCACCCTGTCATGAGGGATCGTAACTTCAGGGGTAACCGCTTAACCCCTATGGCTATCTATGCGCAGACTTCTGATGCGCTGTTGATACAACTACGTCGTAGTCTTCTATACCGATAGATTCATTGAACAGCAATTGAATTTTTGGACATGCAGAGACAATACTTACTTCCTTGTTGTCCGGCGGCTCCACAGTTTTTGGGCAATATATTTTAGAGCTAGAACAGCATCTAAAATCTTCAAAAAGGCTAAATTGGAAAGACATGTAAGTGTGAAAGGCTTGTTCATTTTTTATCACGGCTTGGCGCTACTTAGCTAGTTCTCTTTGTATAAAATTTCTAATGCATAGTTAAGTTGGGTTTTTGTTTTAAATTTCAGTCTCATTCCGAATTTGTGGAGTTCAGACGCGCATAGTTGTGTTTAAGAGCCTGTTGTATTATTTCAATGGTTTTCGCTGTAATCGTAACTGATTTCCTAGCTAAGGTTTTTGTTTTAATTTACGTCATCGAAGCGGCCGTAGTAGAGTGATAATGATTTATGTGTCAGTTAGAATAAGCATATCGGTGGCTTGATTGGTCCTGCTTTTGGATTATTTATACTATATTTGAATACTGGAGAGCAGTTATACGCAAAGAATTGCGTTTCGGTTCTACGGTGGTGATATTATTGGAAGGAGCCTAGACTCGGTCTTTCGCTTACTTGGTTTATATCTGTGGAAAGGCACCTGCACTTTCGCCTTGATTGGTTATTGAATTGCAAAGGAACGCCTATACTCGGGTTCCTGTTGATTTTGATTTTTCAGAATAGCCGGTTTTATTTTAGAAGCGCAAAAAATGCGGGGCCTGTGTCGTGCTCTGTAGAATAAAGAGAAGTAAGGCTTATTTTAAGGGAAGATTAGTAATTGGTGATACAAATAAGTAACCCTATTCCTATTACTAATTTATTTAGCAATATTAATTTCCCTTATAAAATCGATAGAAGTGGCCATAAGCCTAATAGGAGCGGTAGTTAATAGAAACGTACTAGGTTTAGTAAATACTTTAAAAACTTTCGACCCTCTGTGTCGAGTGAGTAGTAACGAGGGCGAGAGTGCAGGTGGGATTCGAAAATTATTAGTAGTGTGACTGCGTCGTGTGGCAGCCGTCCGGTGTCGTCGGCGTGGAAGCATTATTCTTGAGCAGACCGGGTGAGTAAAAGGACTGGTTCCGACGACCAACAACTTGAGCACCTTACCTAAATACCAGTATCCTCATCCGTCCGGGGGCATACGCTGAGCAAACTTCAACTGCATAGAAGTCGACCGCTTCTGTACAGTTTTAATAACGTGGTCTGGCAGCCGTCCGGTCTCGGCCTGTGTAAAATAACTGGCACTACTAGTGTAAATATAAGGCCTAGGCTGAGGTAATTACATAATCGCATGGTGACTCGCAGTCCGGTAGTGTGTTGTGTTAAAACCATAACGTTAGTAACGTAACAGATAAAGTTAAACCCGAATAACTACCGCTCAAGTGTAACCCTTAAACAATAGCGTTGATAACTTAGGGTTAAGGAATAGGTCAAGGACTCGGTAGCTTTAGCTTAACCTAAGAACTAAAGTACTAGATAGGGATTGTATCGAGTACCGAAATCAGTGGCCGAAGTGCAGAGTGAAAGTGAAACGTCAGACTGTATAAGTCAAGTGTCAGACTGTGCCATAGGAGGAGTCAGACTGTGCATGTCAACTTTTGGGCAGGTCCAACCTTGTATTTTTCCGTTCCCAGAAACCATATCTTACTAATCTGAACTTTATCCTTAAAATGGTAATGAACTAATTATTCTCCCCTGGGGAGATAATGACTCTCCCAGAGGGGCGACTCTTATAACTTCGGTTGTTAAGACATTTTCTACTATTTTGGGCATGGGAATCCTTATTCTCCTATATTAGGGTTATATGACTCCCTAATCATAACCTACAAGTTATAGGGTACAATTCCACAAAATTCAGTATCTTATACAAAATACTAAGATTAATTCCATTTTTGAAACTTTCCCAAAAGGGGGTGGTGGTTATGCTTCCTGAGTGGAATGGCACGCGGCCACACCTTGGGTAACCACCCCATTTCATTCCTATATCGGGAACTATTATTTCCTAAATATGGGTCGGAATTTACAAATTTATAAATTCCCTTACTTTTGGTCCAAATAACATAATTCTCCTGGATTTCTTAATTACTCCCAGTGGGGTATATTATATCTTATTTCCGGTAGGGGAACACCCATCCTCACTCTGGTAAACCCTTTTAAACACCCCTATCTTGGGATACTTCATCCTTCTACCTTAATTCAGTTTTCGAATTTACCTAAAAATACACTTTTTCACTTTATTACCAAATTCATAGGTATATTAGGATTTTATCCATCAAAATCAAACTCTATTCTACTACCGGGGTACATTCTATATTTTTCCAGGGCTGGGATAGCCTAATCCCATTATTATTCCATTTTTAATCACCCTTGGATTTTTCAAATTTTCAGCATTTTCCTTCCAAAATTAAATACGTCGATATTTAATTTTTCTAACTTCATACAATAATAAGCGTTTCGCAACTTATCCCAGGGGGTTCCAACCATTTAGTTCTACCCTGAAAACTACCCAACTCCTATGGGATACCCAATAACACCCCTGTTTCTAACCCCCAAAAATTCGCAAAATTCATTTAAAATTATATATATTAAATAAATATTCTAATAATTATTACTAAATAAATTTAGTTAGCTACCTTTTTCTTTAATGTAAAAATTTTGGCTTTTTCGAGCATTTTGCGCATGCGCGAGTCACCATCTTGGAGAGAGACAGACGACGTGTATGATTATTATAGTGGTTTTGTGTATTGTTGTTGCGGTTTTGGTTTTTCTGTTGTTCGTAATATATTTGGTGTTTCGATTTTCTTAATTAATGTTGTATACGTAGTATAATATTAGTACTATACGGAATAATAGTTATCAAATGTTTATTATCATATCTTATTAATCATTATAATATCTTTCTCTCGTTATCTTACTAGAGTGGCTGATTTCGATTATCTTATTATAGTAGCCGATTTTACTTGCTTTATTCGGGTGATTTTGCGAGCGAACTTGTAGTAGAACGTTTTCTAGTATTATGAATTTTTCTCGATTTATATCATTTCTGAGTTTATAATGTATCAGTATAACTGTGTCTGGACATACTTAGGACCCTTAGGTGCATACGTTCACTGCGTAGCACACGCTTAAACATATACGATCCGCAGTGACCCTCCAGGAGGTTGTACCTGTTCTTTGTATTCCTGCCGAGGAGGTGGGAATTATCAGGCAAAGTAAGACCTGATATAAGGTTAAGGCAGTTCAGAGAAAGAGGGCAGCCCATCCCCTGAACGGGAACCTCTGGGTGGGATTGGTCTTTCTACCTCTCCGGCACCTTTTCACCACCCGTTGGATTCCAGGCTGCCACAACATGGGCTGCTCTATCGTCGAAGGTTATGACATTGGTAGCATGCTCTAGGGTGGGACCTAGTTACCGGAACTAGGTCTTTGCGTAAGCCTCGCCTAGGGGTTGCCCAATGCATAGTCCGGCGAAATTTTACGCTTAGGGGGCTTGGCAGTTATGGGCCAACACCCACGTTCTATTCAGGGGCATCCTGTGTCACTTGTCCCATTCATACTAACTCATAAAATTCATGGTTTTTTTTCCTTTTTAGATCCCCGAAGCGTACGAACCGCACAGGTAAAACCACAACATTAGGTCGAACCGCACAGGTAAAACCACAACATTAGGTGCATGTATCCAACAATACATGGTTGATATGAACCAATACCGTTAACCAAACTTCAAGAGAAAACCCTTATAAGCACTGTTATCATGGTGTACACGTTCCATTTTGCTCTATCAAGGAATCCCTTTATACCTTATTAGTGTTATTATTTGTTATCTACTTACCCAGGTGCATAATGCCAGGGCTGTTAAGTTTTATATATATCGCGTTGGGTGCTAATATTGTTATATTGTTTATTTCTTGTTCACAAATTTTGAGCTAACAACGGTATTAAAATTTTCCAACGAATTGGTGTTATTGTTAATCAAATCTGAGCCGAACTCCGATTACTCAGTGCTTGAGTTCTTACACCTAAAGGTGCTGGTCACCTATAGCGACGTAAATATCATCTGTGGCGCTAGCATTACCTTGTCCCCTAGGAACTTATTGTTACCTGCTTACAAGGTGCTAGGCAACCATAAAACTTATCCTTGTTCCACTACGTTTTAGGTTATATCGTATTTGCAGTGCGTATCTTTAATTTTAGGCAACTTGTATATAACAATAGTTTTACAGTCCTGGTGCGATTTTTCTGCATTCCTTCTTAGTATTTCACACGACACAGGTAATACATTTTATTCCTTAGTTAATACTCAAGTGGTATTAAGACATTCCAGAGTGTATCATTATGCAACCTATGAGCTTTAGACCTGATGGTTATTCTTGCTTCTCTAGCTCCAAGCCCTGTCTTAACTCGGGCCGCATTGCTAAGTTAAGCCAGAGTTTGGACGCCTTCAGAGCTAATGCAGCTCCCTCCTCCTTAATATTGGCAAACTGTTAATAAGAGCTAAAACTAAAGGCAAGGTTTCCTAATTACTCTCTTTCCAAAATTCTTTAAGTTCTGGGCCAGCCTACACGGGCACTAAAATACTCTCAAAATTTCATACAAAATCTTACCACAAATTATCAAAATACTACAGACTCGCTACTCGAGCTCGCTGTAGTTTAGGGATGGTACCTCATTTCGTAGTCAGCATTTATAAAATTATAATACTTATTTTCCTTTTCCAATTACATAAACTTCATATAAAGTTTCTACCCTTTAAAACTCTATCCAGGCAAACATACAATTCCTAAAGTTTAGATTTCATACCAAGTTCCAATTTGCAATCAAAATCTATTTTTCCTGAGATTTATTTTCCACTCAACCTAATACCACGGCTCGTTATGCGAACTCGCCAGGGTATACTTAAGCGTGGATGGCCAAATTAAGCGAATTCGCCAACGCTGACTAAATTACTTAGGTTTAGTTCTAAATTCAATTAGATCTATTTTTAGGTTTTTCTAATATCAAAATTCATTACCCAGGGCTCGTCTCTTGGACTCGCCAGGGTATAATTATCAGTAGCACGGATACTCAATTCCGCTAACTAAATGTAACTTTACACCCAATAAATAAACTATCACAAGCTCGCTCTGGCTGAAAGGTGCCGAGTGCACAAAATCAAACCAAGCTAAATTTCTAATTTTGATTTTACGTAAACTTACTCTTTCCTAGCAAAATTTGCACTCCACCAATGGTTTAAGCCATACAGGAAAACAATCGCAGCTATTAATTAGTCCAAGACAACTAGGTAGTTGCCTTCCTACACACGGCCAATTCAATTGAATTTTTATTAAACTGTGTTGTGATCCAGATACAACCTTGATATCCTTGCCCGGGACAATGACATGTCTACCATTGGGAACTCGCGCAACCTTTCTTTCGTGACAAAAGGTATCTCCGGCCGCTGGTAGATCGGTCCATTCCTTTGGTGGCTCTCTTCCCCTTATGCTTGATTTTACTTATATTTTGGGATAATGTCCGACTTCGCTCTATTTTCACCCCTTTCCCTTTGGCCACCATTGGTGATGTCGGTTACGTTTTGGTAAGAAACGTGCAGCGGAGAAGGCCGATAAGCTCACAGTGCAATGGAATCCGGTGGCGCGAAAGCGAGAGCTAAAACAATCGCGTACTAAAGAATAGGAATACGATTTTGGTAACGAGCGCTTAAGTAACGGTATTGAACAAGTAGCGTGAAGTCTGCTTGAGCTAAAATACGGCACGCAAGCACGGTACCGAGGCTTTTTGGAATTGAGGACCGAGGAGAGTACGTATCCGCATACGGTTATCAAAATCAGTGCCCAAACGATAGAGAAAGACAGTCTAGCTGTGCCTAATATTTTATCATTCGTAATAAACGTTGTAATATCCGTGTCTGTTGACCGACTATCTGAAACGCGAGCATGTAGAGCCGAGTAAGAAAATCACTGCATGACAAAATATAAGGCATTAGAGTCGCTCACGAAAGAAAGAAGCTCGCCATATCGAGTGTCCCACCAGCATACTATTGGCCACACCTCGAACCTCACAATACTTCGGTGATGAATCCTGTCCCCTTTTTAATTCCGATAGCCGACATAAGGAAAAATCCCCATACAACCCCCATCCCTGAACATAAAAAGATATAACGGTAGTCGACCGCTACTGTTCACTTTTAATAACTGGGTCTGTTTGCCAATCGGGAGCGGCTTGTTAAATACTAGCACGTATTAGCGTAATTCTAAGGACCTAAGTTCAGGTAGTTATATAAACGCGCGTCGGCAGCCAGTCGCGGTTGTCGGGGCTGGCGCCTATTTTAGACTCAGAAATTTTCCGATTTCTACTAAAACCTTAGACCCGGCCTCCACTCCCGCCCTTTTGCTCCCTATCGTCCTGTTATTGTCTGTAACTTGTTAAACTCGGTTATGTTTAGCTATGTACCTATTTAATATAAAAATATATATTGACCCTCGAAGAATTAAAAATAAGTTTCACCTGAATTTTGAGCGGTTATACCGAGTCGTGAAGGTCCAAGGTCCTGACTTAGAAGTGTTGCGTCTGGGAGAAGCACATCGAAAAACCAAGGCTTATAATAAAAGTCTATTTAAACATTTCGGTGGAGAACCGAGGGAGTATCTGGAATATGAACAAAAGTTGCATGCTATCGAAATTGACAGTAACGAAATCGATTGGTTTTGCGGAGAATGTGGTCAGAGCTACTAAGAAGATCTTCGAACAGGTGAAGATGATGTCAACTGGATCGAATGTGATTACTGTCTGGAAATTTTACCACTTCCGCTGTGTGGACTTGGAAAAAGAGCCCGATACGACATTGTGGTATTGTCCTGCAAGTGTTCGACGATTGTGTACATAAACGGGTAATTCTTCGTTTCTCGGGAACTTCTACTACTAGCTATTTTATTTTTATGTCTGGCGAAATAAGCGACGAACCGTGTAACGCATTGATGGAGTAACAGTAAACTCAGCTGATAAAGGTAGAAGAGGTTGATATAGTTTTTCAACACGATTTAAGCTAGAGTTTATTAACTGACGCGTGCTTGTTAGTGTTAATGGAATAGCTAGTCGTCCGGTAATCAACAATTTCCGATGTGGGATAAACACTGGTATAGTTTGGTGCCGGTTTTAGGTGTGAATCTGTCGCAGTGTTCATGCCCATGGAAATATTTGTTTTGCCGAAGCGTTGATGAGTCTTGTGTGCGAGTCAATCATCTAGTGCGCGGTCTATGTAGCGGTTTTAATGCAATTCGTACAGTTTGCGACGATTGTTCTATGTTAATTGGGCGAATTCGCCAAGATCCTATGTCTTACGGTACAACGTTATTTGGAAGTGTTCATGTGCTCTGGTGAATTGGGATTATCACTGTCGTAGTTTTGTGCCGGTTTTCGGTGTGAATCTACAAGAGTTATGCACGGTCCTGCTGATAGAGTATTGAATTTTGAAGAGTGCCATTCGTTTGTTCGATATAGTGCCACCGATATGTGAATCAACGGAGCGTTTGTGTAGCACATCGAGGTAGTACATGCCTCCGTTGGATCGCCGCGATGTGGATTGTCTTTAGCATCTAATTGATCATTGATCTTTGAACACTTTCCACGCATATTCCGAGCGTTTTCTACTGATGCGTGAGGTTTAACGGTGCAGACTCACTCTGATACAGTGTCGAGTCGCTGTTGTTGAAAGGCATGTCTTACTTAATGTGTTGGCTGATGGCGTCTCGGGCTCTTCGAGGTTTACTGCCGCTTCTGCGTCCTGATCCATGTGCCAGCAACTTAATGAATTAAATGAATCGGATGAATTCGAGCGAAAATTGGTACAATTACGCTACATATAATACTTTTGTCGACGAAATATTGCGTATATAATGCATGGGAACTTGTATCCTAACGAAACAAGGCTGATCGTTGTTTCGACAGCACTTGTCTAGCACCAACCGCTGAAACGAAAATTTTCCAAAATACACATTTTCTTTCCAAACACCCTATCTCCTAACTCATATTCCATATCCACCCATCATCTTTCACTAAACCAAAATTAGACAAAATTCCATTTTTCCTCAATTTCCAGCTTTCCCAACCAAAATTCTAACTACCCTCATTCCCCAAAAATTTAACCAATCCCCCTTAAATTTTCACATCTTTTTCTCACAGCTATGCCTATCCACGTATTTAACCCCCTCCTTTCCGCTTTTCTTATTTCCTATATATAAATTTTCCTTTTCTTGAAATCTTCATTTTTCCCCATTTTTCGTATTTTTCAAGCATCTCCCATTTTCTCAAAACTTAATTCCCATCCCTCAAATTCCCAATTCCAATTCCCTTACCTACACCCTTCAACATATAAAAATTTTACCACCCATCTCCCTCAACTTTTCTTAAACTCCACCCTCCCTCTTCACCAAAATTTTTCAAAACTTTCCATTTCAAATTTTTTACTAAATTCCATTAAATCTATAATATATAGTAAATATAATATATATATATATATTGCTATTGGTGCGTAGCATATACGGTACGGGGTACAGCTTCTTCTCGCTGTACAGGGCGTTGCATATTATTCGTAAACATTTACTTGTTTTTCGATATTGAATTTGAATTTAGTGTGTGTATAATTATTATTATTATTATTACTGATGATGTTTTGGAAGAAGAATGGACGACCTAGCTAGTCTTCTGCAACGTGTTTTAAAAATGCGAGTCGATGTGTAATTATTAGTTCGCCGGTTGGCGTACAGTTCACCATTTCGTTTTGGTTTCGAATATATTAACTCGGTGTTAGAGTTCTATTTCTGTTGTAGTCAAGAGAAACAGAGATTGTGTACTGTGATGAGAACGAATAGTTCAAGTTTTCGTCAGTTTTCAAGTAGAATAACAATTAACGCAGCGGATTTATTTTTATTCTATCTGGCTTTTGAGCGAAGATTTGATTCTTTTATATTATTAGCAGTCTGACTTCGCTACTCTCTAGTAACTAGCTACTTCAAATGCACTTGGTAAACGGTGTTTATGTTTTTGACTGTATCTTAATATGAAGCGCTGACGTGTTACCTAAAAGGGCGTAATATTTGTAAAATACCCGGAATGCCATCGTGCAGAGTTACAGGGTGGAATTCTAGTTCTAATTTCATCAGTACGGATGTCGGTCGGTCATCGAGTTTAGTTTACAAACTATTGTAAACTTTCGGTGGATAATATTATTACGTCTGCTTGCTAGGCACACATCCGAACCGTTGGCACTTCGACGATATGAATAGTAAACATTCCGAACTCAACGGTTGTTGGGATAAACAAAAAAGAGCCGTTATAAAGTTGATTGGCATATAATTCGTAAAGCTGGTAATTCGGAAATTATGGCATCATCACTTCACTAGCACGCCAGACCACGATATCGCGCACCCCAGCTACTAGACAGCCAGTCTAACTTGTGGTCAGAATTGTACTTAAATTGTGTCATTAGTGTTATAGTAGTCCCTGGGGGTCGTAGTGCCGCCTAAGCACGAAAATACAATTCCGTGAAAGAAATCCAGCTCTGACTGGGGTCTATCGTACCAACCTCACAAGAGGCTTACTAGAAATAAAGATAACTTAACCTTAACGCTAATAAAACAAAGATCAAGTGAACCGAAAACGACTGGCCGTGCTTGGTATAAAAACTGAAGGTCAAACTGTGCAAGTGAAAGGCAGGCTGTGCAAGAGTAACCGGTATAGGCTAGCGTGATCTAAAAAGAGTAAGATTATAGAACAGTTACGCATATAGGAATTGACGGGCTTTAACGCACAGGCTAGAATATTATACGAAAAGCCTACAGGTCTTAATGCACGGAGAGCAGCGTTACGTAAAAGCTTGCTGGTTCCAAATATTCAACTGTGTGCCTTAACGTTTTTACCGATATTTTGTAATAAACATTGTTACCTACGCTTTTATTGTTTAGGTATTGGAACCATCGTGATCGAGTCTAGCAAGGTGCACGCTGCAACGCGAAATATAAGGCACAAATACGCAAATAAGGACCCGCGCCACACTAGACGTCCCACCGGCATACTATTGGCCACACCTCGGACCACGCAATCTTCAGGTGACAATTCCTGTCCCCTTTTAGTTACCGATAGTCGTCATATAGAAAATCCTCTACCAACCCCTACATCTGCGAGGTGCATAAAATATAACATCTCCTATACGGCGTATAAAAAAATTTATGCGGAGATACTATTTGCAATAGTTTAATCCTTTTTCCACTGTTTGTTTAGTTGGCGACATAGCTAATCATTAGTAAATATTCGAAACAATACGTTACGTTTAATATATTCGATGGAGATTTATAGTTTATATTTTTAAATTGTGGTTCATAATCCGGTTCGAGATTTGTCCTGGTCAGCATAAGGAATTATATATGCTGAATCATACTTAAAGCTTCAATATTCAGAGTTTATGGTTTCATTTAGTATCGACTGATTATATGCGTAAACAATTATATACGCCTTGCTTGGCCTAGCTTGATTAAACGAAATTAACGTTGAGTAATACTGAACTTCACAAATACGCACTCTAATACGTTATTAAATTAAATCAGTATATCAATAATTTCCTTATAAAAAGAGTGGCATAGCCGAGCACAAGCGTTAGCTAAAATTATAACGGTCCTTCCGTAGTGGATCAAAAGTAAATGACCGTTAGTCCTGAGTAAAGCCCCGTGGAGTTTAATTGGGAAGGAAGTTACGTGAGTACACCAAGGGCGAGTTCGTGTCGAGGATGACCGTGTTATCGGAACAATTCTTCTCTGAGCGCCGGTTTGTCCAGCTGTGCGGAGCCTGGAGAATTGTAGGGAAAATAGAGAGTAGTCGCCGCTACTAACTAGTTACAGCAGGTTCGTCAGCCATCCGGAGATGGGCACTTAACTAGCGTTATTCTAAGACACTAGACCAAGGTAATTAAATAAACGTGCGGGGTCAGCCGTCCCGAGGCTTACGTACCAACTCACAAGAGCGTAAAGTAAAGTAGTAATATCCATCATTAAGCCGTCCGGATACTGTTGACTTTGAGGAACGTCTTAGCGTAAATCTAAGGTATTTTAATAAACGTACGAGGTTAGCCGTCCGGAAACCATAGGTACGAACCTTACAAAAGGAAAACGTAATTAGTCTTAACGTAACGCTAGCTTACCAGATAACTACGTACTTAGAATAATAGTGCGCTCAAACACTGAGTTAGCGTAACCGAAAAGCAAGAACGGCGTCTAATAAAATGAGTGGCGTAGTCCAAAGAATAGATCAAAAATATCGGAGTTAGAGAGGTGCATGAAAGGCCGAAAATATGTGAGTTAACAAGATTTCATAAAGTATAGGCCGGTATAAATCATGGCTTATTTCTATCGTGGTGCTAACGAATTGTGCCTACGTATTTGCTGTTAACTTTGAATAAACGTTTTACTAAAGACCTAATTGATTAACTCTATCTTAATATCAGAGTAAATCGAGTATAGCCGCGCCGTCGCGCTAAACCGAAAATGTCGCTTGATAAAGAACAGGCACGCGCCAAGAAAAAGACACGACCACTAGCTCCGCCGGCATGCTACTGGCCACACCTCGAACGCCACATCTTCTATTGATGATTCTCGCCCCAATTTAATAACCGATTGCCGTCATAAGAAATTCCCAGTCCAACCCCTACCCCCAACAAAACAATCCCAAATAATAACTATTAGGCATCTACTAGGCTACAGGGGAGAATCCCGGTCCAAACTCGCCCCAAAACCTCAAAATTCCCTAAAAACCCAGTTTTATCACCATTTCATTTATTATCCCCCTCCCTCCCTTCTACGTCCTTTTTTCCACTTTCTTTGTTTTCGTTTTGTTTATTTACTTTTTCAGCTAAATAGCATAATTATCACTAATTCGAGCTAATAGTTAACAAGAAGTTATCTGGATTTTATTTTGTTATTCAGTTCAGTTGCTCACCTGTGACGTGACGTTCGGTGTGCGGCAGTTCTCGATCCAGCCTTTATTATTAATTGATTGTTACCAGGGAACGACCGAATATATACCTAATTTCACCGAATACCGAATATTCGGCCACTACTATTGGACGGCATACCGAATAGTTGTTCGCAACACCTGTGTATGATGAGAAATCTATTAATCTATAACTCTATAAATCCACCACTGTATGTACGTGCACCATGCAATAGGACGTTTTGTGTTGTGTTGCTGAGTCAGCGATAGTTTTTGTTAGATGAATTTTTTTGCTTTGTGCTCTCGTTTGTTAGGTTGAAGTTATAATTTTGTTTTTATTGATTTTTTTATAACTTCATCATCTGGACAACGGCGATAATTGGTGCGTGAAGTCATATCGTTAAAAAAAGAACGGCTCAGTCGTGGTGTTCGGGGGCGGTAGACTTAGGGTTAGGCTTATGTAGGTATGTAGAACGGCATAGCATGATGTCTCACTTCACATTCACGATGTGTCAAAGAAAACGAACAAATCCTGCTGCATTTAGACCCCAAGGTATTAATTTCGCATCTATTATGGCAGCGAGATAGTGCACGGCTGATGAAGAACATAACTGTGGTGATCAGAACATTCGATCCGACTGCGAACTGAATTGATGAGTCTCAAACGCGTCTTGTCTTGCCAAAGTTGCAACACGTTGGACGTATTTAGCGGTTTGCAGCATTATTATCAGGACTCCGGCCGTAAAATTAGGATATCTGTGGGCAGATTTTGACTCTATTTTCCAACTAACAGCGGCCAGTCAACTATTCGGTATTCGGCCGAATATTGCCAACTATTCGGCCGAATGCCGAATACCTACTATTCGGCCGAATACCGAATATTCGGTCGTTCCCTAACTGTTACAGCGTAAAAGAATTACGCTTAGGTTTTATTATTGTATTACGATCGTTAAGTCGTATAAAGAATTATGCGAAATGCTGCATGTAGTTTAATTTAGTTCAGAGATTACCTAGCTAGTGGCATGTGGTGGTAGCTTAGCCGGTTGATTTTACTTATATCTACTTCACGTCGATTTGTGATGTTCTAATTATCGGAATGCGATTTGTGGCTTATTTCACGGTCTCGTTTTGCATTTATACGTTTTTTAAGAAACCTAAAGAATGTTTTGTGGTTTAAGAATTAACGTTCAGGTTCATCTTAACTTCACAAATAGGTACTTAAAACATAAGTAGCCAAAACCCCAGTAATATAGTGCCCAAATAAAAATTGTAGGGCTACATAATTGGTACTAAATTATCGCATTAGTCGAATATTAGTCAGTAATATCTAAAATTTTCGGCTCTAAAGCGTCGAGTAAGAAAAATACCCGGGAGAGCAGATTAGGAGGATCAGTGGGTAGTAGCATCACTTGTTAGGTGCGGCAGCCATCCGGGGTGGCTTAGCAAGTGGTATTATTCTCGAAAATACCGGGTGAGTTAGGGGCGCGGAATATAAAAATAGACTACGTACACTTTCGAGCCAACTCCTTCCAAATTACCAACTCGATCAGCCGTCCGGGGATGGAGACTTTTGAGAAAACAACTGGATAGTAACTCGTCACTACCATGTATACAGTTTTTATAATAGCATAGTTCGTCAGCCGCCCGGGGACAGGTATAATATAACGGCTTGTATTAGGGTAAACCTAAGAAATTAGGCTAAGGTAATTAAAAAACCTGCAGTTGGTCAACGGTCTAGGGCAAATTGTATGAACTCAAAAGAGCTGTAATAAAGTATCAGCCAACTTAACTTCCAACCACTGTTTTAAGATTTAACACCGTTGTCAGCCGTCCGGGGGCTGTGGATTAAATAAAGTCGATAGTTAGCGTAATTCTAAAGATCTAAGTTGAGGTAACCAGATACTTGCACCATCGTCATCCGCCCAAGGGGGATGGGTGTAAGCCTCAAAAGAGGACTAATAGAAGTAGCGATACCTAAACGTTAAATAATACAAAATAGATAAATCAGAGCCAATAGAACGGAGCGTTGAGTGGCTTATTCAGGAAAGCATTAGCTGAAACTTTAGGCGTCATGGAGGTATGCAGAAGCACAATTACCGGTGTTAAAAGTAGCCGAGTGAATAGTGGTACTAGAGAACTGTGCCTTACTGTTATCTTAATATTTTAAATAAACGTTTTATTTGCCGATTTTGGTGTTAACTTTCTAAAACCCGAGTGCATTGAGCAAATCTACGTTGCAATTCTAAGCCGAATCGCATATATAGTTGTTAAAGAATAGGCACACAAAAAGAAGGCGACCACTTAGTTCCAGCCGGCATACTACTGGCCACACCTCGAACCGCACATCTTCAGGTGACGAATCCCGCCCAATTTAACATCCGATAGCCGCCATAAATTATTGCCATACCCAACCCAAAACTGAAAATCGGGTTGTTCACCAATTTAATTTTTATATATATTAATTTTGCAACTGTTTATTTTATTAGCTAATAACTGTTAGCTGTTCGGATTGTTTTCAGTCAGTTTTTGCTATTCGTATATTACGCTTATTCCGGGTTTGTTGTTTCAAGTTTAATTAACATATTATATAGCTAGCGCAAAGAATTACGTTGTTCTCGATTTATTTTATGTTTATTGATTCTGGGTTATACAGCTACCATATACTGGTAGTTAGTTTTAAAATTGCTTCAGATATTTCGAATGCTCTGGTTGGACTGTGGATGTTAGGAATTTAGTTCCAACAAGGCTTCTATGGGTTTAAAAGGTTTTATTATGGTTTGTTGACGTACGTATAAAATAACCTCAAAAGAATTGCACATGGTCTTCGTATACCGATAGATGATAATTCTTGGCTTATAGTTTCACCATTTTGGTTAAATATCTTGGTGTTTTTATGTCCAGACTTCACAAATAGGTGTACTAATTTCTAATCAGCATTAACCGTACTATACTAAATTCTCAAATAAAATTATGTGCTAAATAACTGTTATCAGGAGTGATAACGTACTAGGTATTACTAGTGGTAGTAATAGCTCAAAACATCGGCCCTGTGTAGTGTAGTTGTGGGGTTAACGGGGACGAGAGGCTTGAGAGAATAACTGGAATAGTAGTGCACCGCTACCAGCCAGTTCTTATAATCCGCTACCAGCCAGTTCTTATAATCCGGTACCAACCATTTCGCCAGCCAACCCGGGGCGGCTACACTAATATAACGGCTTGTATTAGCGTAACTCTAAGACCTAGGTTGGTGTAACTAAATAATCGTACAGGTGTCAGCCAACCCGGGCGCTTATACAAACTGCACAAGAGGCTTTAGTTATGAAATAGCGGACCTAAAAACTGTTCTTTCAAATCTAACGCAGTATGTACGCTAGCCAACCGGGGGCTACTGATTTAAATAAAGACTCGTATTAGAGTAAATCTAAGGCTTAGGCTAAGGTACTCAAATAATCGTGCAGCTGTCAGCTAACCGGGGTCGATTGCATCAACCTCACAAGAGGAGTAATAGAGAAAATATAACCTAAACTTAAACGCTAATAAAGAATAAGAAAAGAGCTATTCGCGTAGAGCATTGAGTGGCCGTATAGAAATAGAACCAACATTACCGTTAAAACGAGATGTGTGAAATAAGCTTGCGGTACTAAAGACTTGTGCCGTAATTTTTTGCTAACTATTTTAATAAACATTTTTTATCTACGGCTTTGGCTAACAACTAGCTGAACCAAGGATGAATAGAGTTATCCACGCGCAACGCTCAGTCACATCGCATCGCCTCATATAAAATAGAGACAACCGAAGAAAATACGGCCACTTCGTTCCCCACCTGCATACTACTGGCCACACATGGAACGCCACATTCTTCTGTGACGAATCCCCTCCCTTATTAACTTCCGATAGCCGTCATAAGAAATTCTCCATCCCACCCTTACCTCCATTCAGACTTAAAAATATAACAATACTTTTGTAGCATGTTATTGTTATTGAGCGGAGCGATGCGAAGCGTTTTTATTTTCTGTTTGGGAGCAAAAAAAGTCGATGTCCGTTCGTCTTTCATGGATCTCAAGAACCACTGAACCGATTTAAAAAAACTTTTTTGTTTGAAAGCCTAACATATCAGAGTGTGCACCTGATATTTGAGATTAAAAAATTTTGAGTGGTTAATTAGTAATTAGCTAATTAGTTAAGCTTATGCAGCTAAAATAGAGAATTTCGCAATATTTGTGGTATTTATTGAAATAGAATCGTTTAGATCAAACCATTATTGGGTTTTTTGGGGTCGAAGAATTCGAATATAATATGTTTACCAATGATAAAGCCCTATGCAATGTAGTTATTTGAGGAACATAAAATTGAGTACATTCGTAATGCCACAGCCCAAGCTCCGCTCACAAATCGACGGTTAACAGTAGAAGGAGCGTAATCGTCATTTTTTTGAAAATTGAATTTTAGCGTAATTTGATACAGGAGATCTTGCTGCACATTTTTCTTCAGTCGTTTTAAGTAGAAAGCGCGTAATTATCGTGTTATAGGCCGAAAATTATTACGCTGTTTATACTGTTTATGTTAGATTTTCCTTAGAAGGATCGTAATTCACACCAAGTTGAATTACGTTCTCTGTACTCAAAATGGTCTTTTTGTGTACTGGGCGTAATTCGCCTAGATTGACAATTACGTTTTTTCTACGAAAAAGAGAGTGAAGGTTTTGCACTTACGTTACCATTTGTTCACAGTCCTACATCATAGTTTACTGTTAAAAGCATGCAGGCGAAGTTCAATTATTAAATCTGATGTTCTTGCATAGAATTGTGCTTAATGTTCAATTCAATATTATTACTTATTGCAAATTACTGATTTTTCCCACCTAAGCAGTGGCTTGGATCGACTTTCTGGGCTATGAAAAGTAACGCTGTATTTGTACGCGATATAGCCAGGTAGTGATGTCTGCGAGCTACCGAAACGCTAGCCATATTTTCCGAACTGTGGTCATTCAATTAGTTCCTAGCTCCGGTTTGAATCGACCCAACGATGTCTTGTATTTGTTCAACGATACATGTGAAAAGCAACGCAAGTTTCTTTAGGATCCCAACTATGTTTATCCCGAATTAAACAGTCGCTGTGTTATAAATAATATTTGTTCATTTTTAAACAGGTTATATAGTAATAAAGAAGTAATAGATTTAATAGCTAAAATGTTCAGAGTTCATGATATAGTCTGGGTTTCCCAGATTAGATGCCCAAAATGGCCTGCTATAATTATTGATAAAGATGAGTTACCTATTGAACCCAAGTTTGATGGGTTACGAAATATTAATCTGGCAAAGTATTAGTATACTTTTACGGCAATAAGATTTCGCTCAAGTTGGAACCCGTAATGTTGAGCTGATAAACCATAAAAATGGGCAATATTTGAAACCTAGTAAGCTTACAAATAAGTTTAAAAAGTCATTCCCGGCTGCCATAAGCGAACTACGAGAATGGGCTTTTGATCAACGATTATATTCATTATGCGACATAATTTCGCCACAAAGCAATTCTTGCGATGGTGCTGCTAATAGCAGCTTTTTACAATCCGGTGACGATGTCGAGCACAACCGGTCACTGGACAGCAGTTTCCAACGGAACTGGAGGAGGACGAAGTGATTATTCAGTCGATGCGAGGCCAACCGCCTTTCACAGGTGATTGCTTCTTGTTTGGTTTTTGAGATATAAGAAATGTCGTTTGCAAGGTTGGGTCTGGTGATACAAAGCTAAACCTGTTAACTATATTATGTGGGAAAGCTAAACTTGCTAGCTATATTGTGTAGCAAAGTTAAACCTGTTAGCCTATTGTGTAACAAACCTAAATCTGTTAGTTATATTGTGGAACAAACCTAAATATGCTGCTATATTGTGTAGCAAAGTAAACTTGGTAGCTATATTGTCTAGCAAAGTTAAACCTGTTAGCCTATTGTCAGGGAGTAACCGGAATTCCGGTTCCGGTTCCGGCGAAAATCGTGTTCCGGTTGCGGTTCCGGCAAAGGGCAAAAACCATACCGGAACCGGAATTCCGGTTTAAAAATTTTGTTTGAAATTTTTCACATTTTTGCTTCATCTGTGATCCAAACATATGTAATATATATTATACAATGATCAAACTCCAATACAGCCGAGCCAAAGAAAAGATTAACTAACCAATTTGCCGTGTGAAACGTAAGTAGGGCACATAATTTTAGCAGGAATTTTTCATAATTACCTGCAGGAGTTTGTTAAATCAAAGCCAGGTCGATGCTTGTAGCAGCTATTTTACACATCCAGAAGTCTGTGGGATACATTTCAATTAAACCGGTCCAACTCGGTAACAGAGTGTGGCTTACGCAGAAGTACTTAGCCTATGCTTGGCTAACATAAATTGCGTCAAGCACCAGCCGGTGCGCTTTGAACTTTGTAAATCAGGTGAAATTGAAGTAACGTTATCTGCAACGCAAGCAGAAACTGCTTCCTTGGCAATGAACTGTATTTATTGAAACTGTGCGAGCAGCATCACAGTGTGTCTCATCTATAGCATTCTGATTAGAAAGTTATCATTATCATCTAACTGACGGGCACTGTTTGTCCAACGCTAGCCTAAACAGTGTCTCCGAACACTGATCAGAAAATTACCTTCTATCTATTATTTTATCTTAGAATCATATAAACCAATAATTTTAAGTTTGCTACAGAAGAACACGCAACAAACGTATGTGTAGTAAAGGGAGACGACTGGAGACAGAGCGAAAGTGTGTATTCTACGCTCCAAGCTTTGTAAGCACATTCGATTTGACGCAGTATACGCAGTGGTGTATAGTGGAAGACATTTTTTGCTCTGAATGTCCAAAAACCGACATATTTGATCGATAAATAAACATTATGAGCTTCCTCAGTCTCTTTAAAGTTTCAGAAAGGCAATAATACCATCGCAATACATTAAGTTTAATGTAAAAGTTATTTTTAATGCATTTTAAATCCACTATACCTTCATTTCTTCCATCATCTGTTTTACTATATATAAATTTCGAAGACCAGGTTCCGGATCCGGTTTAAATGGACGGTTCCGGTTCCGGTTATTCCCTGC